>JAMZAV010002038.1:0-287351 GCA_024449915.1 Sweltsa coloradensis | reverse complement strand
TAAATTATAATATGTAAATGTAATGTTAAATGTTAATTTAGTAAATAATCTATCTTGTATTAGTAAAGTAGTTTGTAATTGTAAATTAGGCCTATGCCATGTATATACAAACAATTCTGACAATGCTTATGTTACGATACACGTACTATGTTACGGCATCACATGTAATCCACAGCTGCTAATAAAATACAAATACAATACATGATTGCCCCCAAACCTAAACTGGTGTGAAGATGGAGGAATTGGTCCTTTACTCTGGAGTGGAAGAATTTGTTATGGACCTCATGTTTTCTGAGACTGTAACCCAGCCCAGCAAGGTGCTTCCGTGCTTTTCTATGCTTCCCTATGTCAGCAATGGTGTTTTGACACATACATGTCATCTCCATGAAGGTCTCTCCTCTTGATCCTAGACCAGGCATTCTCAACAGCGCTACCTCGACTGACGATAGATTCACTCCACAAGGTGACCCTACCATCTTCTACACCTTGGGAGGGCTTACTATAAGATCTTATTTCAAATTAGGTTATATCGGGAAGGCATAAATCAATAAAGTGAGGGAATTAATGTTAATCCTAGAATCGGCCAGAGAAAGACCTCGATATCTCTCGCAAACTTCCAGAGGCAGTGAGTTCGCTGGCATGTGGCCAGTGATAGTCGACAGAACCAGAGCTGGATTGTTGGACCCAGTGCCCGGCAAGGTGAAGATGGTGGAGGAGTTGATTTCATCTTCTTCAGAGGATGATATGGAGGACGGTGAGAACACACAACAACAACAACCCCAGGCGAAGGCAGGGCCATTGGGAATTAAACACGCCTTGACCACTTCAGCAGGCACCCAAAACCTCATGGTTGTCGGACTCGTCAGACATCTGATGAAGAGGAATCGGTGGTTGGAGATGAAGATAGCATCTCCAGGCAGGGGACTCTGTAAAATCACCCACACTCCACACAGAGACCCCTGGAGATCGAGGCCTCTTGGAGTTGGTGCCTTGAATACGGAGCAGAGGAGACGAAGCTGACGGAGAAGGAGCGAACGGAAAAGGAGCAAACGGAAAGAAGAAAATGAAAATAAACAAGTAATCCAAAAGTGCAGGAAAAGAAACCACCATAACTAATTCACTCCACACACAGACCCCTGGAGACCAGAGGCCTCATGGATAAGGAGCCTTTGAATACGGAGCAGAAGAGACGCAGCTGACAGAAAAGGAGCTGAAGGAAAAAGAAAAGAAGGAGCAGAGGGAGAAGAAGAAGAGGGATGAAAAGGAGAAGGACCATTAGTGCATTTCACCCACAACTCAACAATTGAATGGTGGTGAAACAAGCTCTAATTTGTCACCAATTATGTCCATCAACGTTGATGAAAAAAATATAAACATTTAACTTAAATATGGTAATTTACATTGTATCTTTTATATATCTCTTATATATCTCTTTAAGAAACTAATTACTGACGAAGACGCTGACGCATTCAGCATTGTCGAAGCAGAATTAGTATTAGTAGTTTTGGGGCGCTTCAACGGCAAAGATTTTTCGCGCCTCCAAAGATATTTATTAACTATTTTGGATGTAAAATACGGTTAAAAAATTTTAAATGTTTTTTTTTAAATCTTTGTCTGAAAAGAATTCCCAAGGTCGATATATTTTAGACGCCAAATCGGGAAAAGGTCTACTGCAAAAGTTGTCTTTGTAGAAAATGCCAATACCAAATAATTCAAATCATAATCGGGGAAACGTTCAACGTCGTCAAAGAATAGCAAGTCAACATGTTTTCGGGTTTTTTTTTAAATATATATTTTAATATAATATATGACTTCATAGTTTGTCGATCAGTTGCAAGGTTAAGAAGTAATGTGACAATTTTTCATTTTTTCATAAAACAAATTTTTCATATATGTTTAAAATTAAATTGAGCCCAAAAACCCACAAACTTAGCAGTCAGTCAAAAAATGATAAACGGATAGAACACATCACCGTGCCCAAAATGGAGCAATTTACTCTGGTAAAAAGTAGGCATGGGTGAGGTGGGGTTGCCCATTCGTACTCGCGCTACCACAACCCCCCCTCCGACGAAAAGTAGGGAAAAAGTGGGTCGAACCTTCAGTGAAGGCAGGGCATCACACGAAGCGCTTTTTATTCTGCAAAGCATTCCAACAATCCTGACCTAATTTCAACATATTTTCTTTAACCCACTGGGGACATCAGGAACAGGTACGAGGTCAAAAAATCTAAAGTTGATTTTTATTTGGGCCCCCTAAGGGTTTCGGCCCATTCCTTTTAATAATCAAAAATTTTGGGGGTTTTTTAGGAAAAACATTGGGTTTTTCTAAATTTCAGAAAAATTTTTTTAAATAATTTTGTTTAAAATATTTCCCCCAAAGGGGGCTTCCCCAAAAAGGCTTAAACTTTTTAAACCCATAAAACCCCCCCCCCAAAAAACCCCCCCCCATGTCCATGACCCCTCTGAAAACCCCCTAAAACGGGAAAAAACAAAGGTTGAACAACTGGGTTTTAATCCTTAAAATAAAAATTTAAAAGTTAATTTTTTTTTCAAAAATACCCCCTTCCTTTGGGCCCGCTCGACCTGCGCTCCCCCCCCGAAAAATGTGCAAAAACCCCCTTCCGGCATTTTGCCTCTGAAAAAAAAAAAGTCGGTTTCGCTCTTAAAAACTACTTGGGAAAAATTACATCTCTGTTGTGACTTATTATATGGGAAAAGGGTCGAAACAAATTTTCAGGTTTCCCGGGAAGTGCCATGGGGGGGTTTCGGCTCAAACGAAACTAAAATAATTGGGTCATAAAAATTTTAAAATTCTAAAAATTCTAAAACGTTATCGACGGGGAAGGGTCCCCAAAAGGTTTATCAAGTGAGGACAAATCCTTCAAAAATAGAGCATAGATTGGGTGGTTCCGCATTCCCCGGATCTTCAATACGTCTGCCAACAATTTCCCTCTTCTCGAGGGAGGTCATTCCCGCCTCAGCATGGGCTGAGGCGGGCCGCCGAAAGCACCCAGCGCCAGCCAAAAACCCTGTGTGGACATATCGAGAAGTTTTAAGATGGAATCACGGCATAGTCCCTTAAGACCTAACCAGTGAAACCCAAAATTCGCAAAAGACATGTCCTGTCCCACCCCGAAGTGCACTAGAACTTATAGGATATTTTAATTCAACTAAAAATCGTTTGCGCAATTTAGTGACGTGGGTTTTTCCAATTTAGTTTAGTATCAAACTCCAAACCAAGAACGGCGGACGTTGGTTTAATTCAATTTCCCCCCCCTTTTGGTAAACGTGGGCTTGTGCAATTCCCAATGCGACAAAGTGAATGATTTGGTTTTTACGGCAAAAAAAATTTTTGCCACGTGCCGGGCCCAAACCCGATGTTGTTCATGCAATTCAGTGTCGTTCGGGAACGGAAATGTTTACCCATATAGAAAATCCCCCAATCGTCGACGATAAGTAGGGCATGATGGACTTAAATATGCACGAGGGGACACTGTTTTTGCGACGCAAACGGGGAAACCCAAAAAACAGATCCTTGAGAACTCCCCTTTTCATAAATGGGCTGATAAAAAAGTTGTTTATCCGTACTTTTAAAAGTTCTTCATGAAAAAGTTCTGTTGAAAATGGGGAAGTGACCTTAAAATCCCCTCGGAATGTAAAATGGGGAACGCCACGTTGTGTCTATGCTTTCCTATGTCAAAGAGTACACCCATTACGTGCTGTTTAGCCACAAACCTTTTTGTAAGGTTTCCAAACGCACGAGGGGGGTCATTGACCCGTCGCTGGGGAAAACCACACTTTACATTAGTAAACAAGCCCGAGATTCCAATAGCCAATCAGGCCTTTTTGCCCCTCTTTTAAACAATTTGAGAAACAATGAAGGATATGGGTCGTAAAAGCCGGGTAAGGTTTTGTCTTTACCTGGTTTCAAAAGCGGAAATTAAAAGGCCCCACGCCAGGCGTCAAAAATCCGCCAAAACCATAAAAAGAATTAAGGAAAAAACTATAAACTCAAGAGATTGGTCAGCAGGTGGATGAACATTTTATTGTGGGGTTGTCTTCGCCCGCGGCCCTTTTTTCCTTAAAGGGTTGATGGCAGTGCCAAATTCCCATAACGTGAATGATTGATTGGGTTTGCTTTAGTCTCAATTTAGCAAATTGGCTAAACGAGACGAAGGGGGGGACTAAGGGGTGACGCGGGGGGGCAAGGGGTGGACAGGGCCCGTGGGCAAACCAGCCCAAGCAAGGGGAGGGCAGGGGTTCCCCCACGTCGTTGTCGTTCCGCGTGTCTCATCCTCCGTGTTTTCTTTTTCGTCGCCGTCGGGGGTACAAAGGGAAGGGGGTTTCCCCGACACGCCCTAACGTGAAAAACCGATTTTTAACATTTTGTATTGTTTGGAAGAAAGTAACCGTTGTTGTTCGCTTTTTTTTTTCCGTTTTAAGAAAAACCCGCTTCATAGCGAGCGTTGCGGCCACCGAAGCAATGGGCTGGCAATCCAGACACTACGTCATGCGGTAACAGTAGTCAAACAGTAGTCAAGTAACAAGCGCACCATTGTTCAGGATGGCCGGAATAGAAGACATTGGGCGTCCGCAAATTGACTTAATCTTCTTCCACACTGTGCTGGAATTTGTATAATGGGTAATAGTGGAGACGTAGTCCCTCCACGAATTCTTCTTACTCTGTTTAATGATATATCGGGCCTTGGCCTTCAGGCGTTTGAAGGCTATCAAGTTCTCAGAAGTAGGGTATGTATTGAATTGTCTGTATGGTTTTTTTTCGGGCTTTTATTGCGTCTGCGCATTCTTCGTTCCACCATGGAACAGGTTGGTGTCACTGTTTACTGGTAGTCAATGGTATGGCAACGGATGCTGCATCTAGTAAACATTGGCAAACTTCAGCCAGAAGTTCGTTGGAATCACGAAAACGAGTGAAGTCTACTTTTTGCAATGCAGACTCACTGAGGTCTTGATATTTGGCCCAATCAGCTTGATGTAATTTCCATTGTTGTTCTGGGCGGAACACTGGTCGGTTGTTGGCAAAATGACATCAGACATCAGACAAAGACAACTTGGAAAAGGCAGAAATACCTGGCTATAACATCTACAGCCTTCTCAGAGCCAGGAGAATTGCCTCAGGCATCCTGGTTGGAGTGAAGGTAGGCCATACTGCAAGATTCCAAGTTTTGCATGAGATGAATGATGATGACGATAAACTCGAAATGGTGAAGCTCGACGTTTGGAAGCAACACTCTAAGACACAATATGTCATTGCATACAACCCACCACTGAATGAGACCAATGATTTAAGCTTAGTTAATCTGGACAAAGACACTGTGCTTGTTGGGGACTATAATGCACCCAACAAGGCGTTGAGCTATAGAGAGACCAGTAGAGTGGGAAGAGTGGTGGAGGACTTTGTTGACGGTACCCCATTAATGCTATTGGAGAGAACACCGTCTCCATATACATTTCTGGCGTACGGAGGGAGTCAGTCAAGACCAGACCTAGTTTTCTGCCACTCAAGTATGTATGACGATCTAACGTAAACCAATCTAGAGTCTCCAACCACCATACGTACCATACGACCATACGTACCATACGAGAAGCTGAAAACTCAAAAGACTTTCATAACAGCTGCAGAAGAGATTAAAAAAGATTTGCTAGGAACTACAATGATAAGTACCAGAATGGAGCTACCAAAGCCTAACATCAGAGTGGCCATGCTGGATGTACATCATGTATTGACAGTGGATGGGTTGGAGAGGAAGAAGAGTGAATACAACAAACAGGAGTTAAGAAGATGTACAACTGAATACATTTGTAAGCAATATCCGGAATAGGAATGGTTGCATGTATACACTGATGGGTCTGCCTCACCTGGGGAGGGCATGGCGGGGGCTGGTGTGTATTGTAAAAGGTTTGAACACTTCTGGGCAGCAGGAATAATGCAAGCAATTACAATGGCGAATTGAAGGCCATAAAGTTGGCATTGGAGAAGATAAGCGAACATCAGGATAAGAAAATAGTGATAATGTCGGACTCAAAGGCGGCAATTCAGGCCAGGTCAGGTAAAGAGAGGGTGGATAATGAGGTAAAAGAATGCAAGGTACTGCTGCTAAGGCTTACTATGATGCCAGAGAGGTAGTGTTCAATGAATTCCAGCACATTGTGAAGTGAATGGATATGAGAAGGCAAATTACCTGGCAAAGAGAGGCAGCAAAATGCCTCAAGTAGTCAAGAGTCTGTCACATTCATCAGTAAAGGCTCATCTTAGCACAGCAACCAAGAGGAGAGTGCAAAAAGAGTGGATTGATAAAGGGAAAGGGAAAGCATGGCAAGAGATAACTACTGGAAATGTCAAACATCATGGAAATAGACAAACAGCTACTGCACAGTTTAGACTTCAAACAGGACATGATCTGCTTGGAAAGCACCTACATCGGATGGGAAACACTGATAGCAGTACCTGCGGTCTATGTGGGAAGGAAGAACAGAACAGAGAGCATCTGATGAGATGTTCAAGTCTTAAAGACTAAATTGATGCCCTTCCACTCGACATGAACTATGAGGAAAAAGAAACCTGTCTCTACTGTAAAACCAGGATGTGTATGATGGCCCAGTAAGCCAAAAATGCGGGCATATGATAAGAAGAAGTTATAATCAATAGATAAATAAAATAAATAAATAAATAAATTTTATTTTGAGTCTGCCCACTCATACGCATAAACATACGCTAAATACGATACAAACGCTATTAAACCGGCATCGATCCGTGTCCAGGTCGGTCCGTGGTTTGATGGCAATATATAAAAATTAACTGAAGACTAGGAGCCACAAAAATTTTTTAATTAATTTAAAAAACTAGATATGTGCCAAAGGAACATGAACATGAAGAATACATTTCTTTTAGCAAACTTTACGCCATATTCGGCGAACGTTGTTCTTGGGCAATTGAATGCGATCCACCGCCTTAATAATGTATCGGTGATTCAAGGAGGACTGAGTGTCGGTAACCCCGCTCAAGATAATGTGGTGGGAAATTAAATGTTGCGTTTATTATTTATTGTGCCCTAACGTTAGTTGCACGTATCTTTACAGGTCACACATGAAACACGTTCTTATCGAGTGCTGGTTGGATCTATCCTACCATGTCGTTACCATGATATCCTGCCACTTCTGCTGGAGCAGAAATTGATTCCCAAGAGATGGCAATTCCATAAAACACTGAAGTTGACAAATCGGTCATGTTAACAAACAGGAGTCGCGTAATGTCTGTCGACAAAAAAGATAAATGACAATTACCTTCGAACAGCATTGGTTACACTCAACTCAATGCATTCATTCAAACGTCAGTTCGTTAGTGGAGGAACCATTAAGACTGCCAAGGTTATAGCATCCTTTTGGATGGGACGTTAAGCCGTTGGTCCCCTTGGTACTTTTCGAAAGGAGTAGGCTACGTGCCGGTACCGCGTTCCCCCCCTCCCTTCTGATCATACTTCATCATTGTCTCAAATATCACCTTTTGGCTAGAGATAGGCAAGATAGGCAAGATAATGGAAAAAGTGGTCAGTCAACATCTGTTGCAGCATCTTAAGAATACACAAGCAATCGACACCAATCAACACGGTTTCCTGCCTCGAAGATCATGTGTCACATTGTTAACCTCTGTCATTGATGACTGGCAGCATACAATGGATGCTAAACCTGGGAGCCGTGTGGATGTTGTTACACTAGACTGGGCGAAAGCATTTGATCGGGTCCCGCACGAACGTCTTATTAACAAACTTCGGAGGCACGGAATAAGCGGTTGTGCTCTGGGCTGGTTCAAAAGCTTTCTCACTGGAAGGAGTATGCGGGTGACCTACGATGGAGCGCAATCCAGCGATTTTGTTGTAACTTCAGGGGTACCTCAAGGCTCCGTCCTCGGGCCCTTACTGTTTACAGTGTTTATGTTAGATCTGCCCAAATGTGTCAGTTCGGTAATTCGTCAATATGCGGATGACTGCACCTTGTACCGAATCATCAACTCTAAAGAAGATGAGAACATACTGCAAAGGGACTTGGACAACATTCAATTATGGTGTTTAGTAAATAGTATGTCACTCAACGATAGCAAATGCCACTTCATGAGCATAACAAAATCCAAAAGATTCGTCAGTACAACATCATATCAAATTAACAATAGAAAATTAAACTCAGTGTTAGCAATAAAAATTTTAGGAATAACAATAACTCGGGACATAAAATGGAACACTCAAACTGAAATTGTAAGAAACAAAGCTTCAAAACTCTTAGGCTTCCTATCTAGAAACCTGTATAATGCTAGACCGAAGGTAAAACGTACTGTGTATCTGTGTCTCATAAAGTCAGTTATGTTATACGGATGTCCTGCGTGGCACCCAACCACTAAATGTAATATCAAAAAACTTGAGAGCATCCAAAACAGAGCAACAAAATTTATAACCGGAAGGAAGGACTGTGACAGCGACGAGAGGAGAAAATTATGCAATATTTTATCATTGGAAAATTCACTTAAAGAACTAGATGTTTTGTTTCTTAAAAAAATGTTTAGCAATATGGTAGATCTTGATCCTTTGTACAGAATACAGTTGAACTACCGTTCAGCGAGATATGGGCGAGGAGTCACATTATGTCCTCCTTTTGCCAGAACATCGCTGTATCAGGAGGGTTTCTACTGTAGAGCTACAAATCACTACAATAGCCTGGATGTTGACACAAAAAACAGTAACTGTATGAAAACTTTCCGGAGACGATTTAGGGAGTCAACATGGGAGAGCATGCACATACACTAACACACACACACACACACACTCACACTCACACTCACACTCACACTCACACCCACACCCACACCCACACCCACACTCACACTCACACTCACACTCACACTCACACTCACACGTACACGCTTACATGAATGAACTAAACTAAGGTTTATAAATATTGTAAATATAGTGTAAATCTCATCAATCACCCATGAATCATTCATTGACTGCATCAATCATTATTCATAGATAGTACATAATATTAAATGTAGAGTTGTTTTAGTTATTTGTAAGCCAAAGGTAGTTAGACACATATCATGTGGTATGGGGCTTGCCCTAATTTCTAGCTACCGTCATTATGTATTGACTTGTATGTTGTATTATGTATATTATGTATCTTGTCACTACGTTTTGAAAATAAATAATAATAATAATAATAATAATAATAAATAATTACAGTCTGGTGCAAAGCCACCAAATGAAATTATTGTGGATTACTCGTTAGCACGTTAGCAGTGCCATAACAAGAGCATTTGCAAAGATAGCTAGTACAAAGGTATATGTTGATGATTGTCTTACAATTTTGCAAAACCCGAATGCAAGAATAAGTCTTGAATGTTTTGTGCGTATATATGTTGCCCATCTTATAAAGGCTGTTACCCAAAGGAAGTGTTTGAGGAGCAGAGAGAAAGATTAAAGAATTGTATGTCACAAGGCCTCAAACGGACACTGCTCAGACTCAAGGGCTTCCAGGGAGCATGCTGCACAGAGTTGTTGGGATTTGCAGAATTTTTGAGAATGTCCAAACCTCTGGCAGCGGAAACAGCGCAAAGGTTTTGGAATGTAGGGTCTCACCTTCGCTTTACGGTACCCGACATAGATAAATTTAGGAAGAATGGGGTTGTTAAAAGTAAGAATAAATATTAGTGTTGGTTTTGCCTTTTCATTTCCTTCATCAGATGTGGTACGCTTACTTTGGACATGGTATACATCCAGTGACACCTTGTGAAGAGAGTTCAGCTTTAATCTCATCCGTTTTGCAGCATATTAAGTGGAAAGACTTAATTACTCCCTTGGATCTGTTTAAAGTGGGATGTTCTTCCACTATAATAGGCAAGTCTCCCAATCGAGTGCTTAAGTAATTCATTTGACTGCTTATCTGAATCAGATTCTATCATAACTGTGTCGTTACGCAGTTTTCTAGCACATTTCACAGAAGAGAAAATTCCTTCTATGCATTTTCTTATATAGAAAGGGGACACCTTTTGAATTTTCGTTTCGACCTTGCTCTGTTATATTTGATTAAAATTATACATAACAAAACAAAAGCCATAATGAAAACAACACTGCAATGCTTAAAGATGATCTTGCACAAAGATTGGTGATTCATCTGGACGAAAGCCAAGTAGAAAACATTACACTCTCCAAATACTCCGTTCCAAGACGAGTTTTGGTTGCCAATGTGTGAGAAAAAAAATGTGAGAGCACAAATAGAGACTTGATGGAGAAAATAATCCAATGTTTAAGAAATCTAGAAAAGGCAAACGTCTCTTATGTGATGCATCATTCTTAAATCGAAGAAACAATTCAGGAGAATTAAGGGGAAACTATCAGGGAAATCAAGGAAATAGTTCAGGGGGCAATGATTCAGGAGGATACCGGGGTAACTACCAGGAAAACCGATGGTCAACTAATAACTGGAGACAAGGAAATCCCACGTACAACAATAATAACAACAGAAAAAAATCATAGAACCACCGAGAGAAATGACCCTCAGGTGAAAGCCCACATGACAATTCAGAGTGGAGAACAGGTTCCCTCAACATCACAGAGTTTTAACTAATTAGGACTGGGGAAGTAACCGGGTCTCATCAGTCGCCTGTAAATTCCCGTGAAAGAGTAAATACTATGTTTCAGAAGCCGAGTGATTTTTATTAGAAGAGGACCTTACTTATGAAAGGCGGGAAATCCAAACTGTCCAGGTTAAAACCTTTTGGGGTTGAGAAAAAAGGTAACGCGATGTTTGCAGTGGCAGAAAGTGTCATGTTTTTTTTCAGAGGAATATTCTATGATAAATTAGTAATGGGGGGGGGGGGGGACATCACTACCGTATTTGAAATAACTGTACTTGGGCTCCCAATAAACGTAAAAACAAGTTAGAAAAAAGGTATTTGTAGACGTCGTTGTTGCGAAATTAAAACTAAAGAAATTTCTCTTGTAGAAACAAAAAACTAAAAAGGGGCAGGGCCGAATAAAGAGCGAACTAACCTTCCGTCGGACAGGACATTAAAAATATCTTTGCAAGTAAATAACATCAAAAAACTTTCTCAAAACACATTTAGTAGCAACAGAACTTTTTTATGTTAGTGGAGGCCAACAAGTACGGACGAAGAGCGGACACAAAACACGTCCCCTGCGACAAAAAAACACAGACCGAGCGAGGCGCCGCGACCCGCGAGGCTCGCTGTTTGGAAAAAGTGGTACTCAAAAGGGCGGGGCGGCGAGGTCATATAAAAGCGGGAGTAAAGTGCATTGAAACTCTTCAAAATTTGTTGATGTCATTGTCATGAACCTTTAAAAGGTAATTTATTGGAAGAGATGAAAATTCTATGTGTGGAGGTTTCGTGAAGATTTAAGTGTTAGTAGAGTAAAAAAATTGTTTTTAAATTTTAAAGGGTTTTTAAACAGCATACTTCACATCAAAACAAGTTCTTCGAGGAGAGATAATGATACACATAAAGTAATAGAGAGAACGTTCGGAGGGAAAAAGTGGAAACGCGGAGTTTTAGCAGCAGAACCGAGGGATCTGCGGAAACACCAAGCTTATTGGTAAAAAAAAGTGCCAAATAGATGGTAAGGCTAGAGTGGGTTTTTGTCTTGAGCCAAACAGTATTTTGGAATAATGTGGGGTAGGTTTTTGGGGAAAAATCACACCCCCCGGGCACAGAGCATTTTAAGTTTATTACATGAAAAAGAAACTTACAAAAAGTAAGCGGAATTTAAGCAATAAAAGTTAACATAAGAAAATAAACAAGCTAAACATCACTTACAGTTGTACAGGTTAGTGGGTCGCCGTTAGGCGATGACGCGAGGGACAAGGGGGTGGACACTGGCGGGTTGCTCCAGCCACAAGCTAGGGGAGGGCAGGGGTCCCCCCACGTGGGGGTCTTTTCCGTCTGTGTCTTTGTACGTCCGTGTTGCATGACGTCGCCCGTCGGGGAGGTAGTCAAAGGAAGGGAAAAATTCCCGACGATGCTTCCGTGCGGGTCTGCGGTAAAATGCCGAGAGATAGCCGTTTCCCTCCAAAAAACATCTGTTCTTTGAGCAAACAGACAGAGGGTTAAAAATGCAATGGGAATAAAAATTTCCAGCTCGTAATTTCCCCATTTTCAGCGATAGTGCCTCAAGTGAAGTTTTCCCGCAACGTTCACAACTCAAATTATCAGCACACGAGGACCCCTACCGGGAAAGCCATCTTCCCGTCCGGGTACAATTCTAAATTTACACAAAAGATAGCCCAATGAGCATGCCAGTCCCTTTTCAGGAGAAAAAGCCGTTATCTGTACGTGGGGGCTGTGAAACCAGGTTTGTTGAAGGGGCCATACCATAGGCCAACCTGTGCATACATAAGAAAAAAAAGTTTTGGGGGGCGCTCTTTTTCCTCAAGGGGGCCAGTAAATTTCTTTTTCTTAACATTTGAGAAAACCACCAGATAACACCATTTTCCTGTGGCGCCTCGTGCAAGGTTATCCCAAAACGCACCAAAAGCCCTTTAATAAAACCTGATTTCAAAAAATTTCCCTGCGGCGCCCCCCCCCCCCCCAAAAACCCCCCGTTTTTGTCCCTTCTTGACATTGCATTTCCTAGCGATGTGTTTCGATTGTTTTGGACCAATCATCCCAAAGCTGCGTTCGATATCGCAACATAAAGAAAAAATTTTACAACTTTTAATGCACCAAATCAAGGGGTTTCCAATTCATTTTTGACCGATTTTAGTGGAGTAAACCCATCACACTTTAGAACAATTTTTAACCTTTACTTTGCAAATTTTTTTTAATTTACCAAAAAAATATATTACAGATCCCCACGCAGAGTACTGCATAACTAAAGTGGCAATATAAGACAATTATTTAACTATTGTCTTGTAAATAAAACAAGAAATTTGCTTGCCCTTGCCGAAAGCCAAATTTTTTAATCATTTTATTTTTTATACCCAAAATCACATTAAAACTTTTTAAGCAAAGAGTTCATGATTATTTCCCTAAATATTTAAATTCACACAAAATTCCCAAAGCTTTGTCATCAAACCATAATTGCAGAATATGATTTTTCGTAGGATTTCTTTTCTTATGACCTTGGTGATGAATTAAAATACATTTGGTTTTTTTAACATTTTTTTTAGCTTTTAAAACCTCAGCCGTGGCATTAATTCATCAGAAAAAAAGAATAATACGAAGTTTGGCATTATTTTTAAAGTAACCCATATCTGCCACATGGGAAGTACTATAAAATCACATTTTTACAAGCTTAGGAGTGGAAATTTAAGTGTATTAGGTGTTTATTAGTATTCTTGTGAAAACGGGCAAAATATTTTTAAATTCAAACCATGATTCAACCATAAATCTAATTACCTAAGTCCCACCGCCTTCTTGAACTATATCAACCTTCGAAAACAACATTGAAAATTCCATTTGACAGCATAAAATCGCCAAGATCAAAATCGAAGCCATTCCTGAACCCGAGTTATTTTCCCTAGTTTAAGAGATACAAATACGTACGCTAGTCCACTCAATAGATACGTAATTCAATTTAAGAAATTGCGATTTTAAATGATTAATTCACAAAAAAAAACGTAAGACGGTACAGGTCGTAGTTTGTAAAATAAACATATGGTACCTGAATATTTGGTTCTGACTGTACATTTCTACAGAAACACTGATTTAAATAATGTTATCGTATTGCAATTGAATTTACGAAGACAATTAATGCAATTTGAAATTTTTCGCTACAACCAATTCCCGAGAAGTTATCGCCAAAAGTATAAAAATCACAAAACCCAAATTTGGGTCTAAAAACTCCACAAATCTACAAGTTTCCAATTAGAAATTCTTTATTTGCTTGCATTTTTAGGAGAAGTCCTGAAACTTCAGGATTTACTTTCTGCAGTGGAGAGAGAAGAAAGAAACCTCGAACGCTATCCAACAATTAATGAAGCAAAGAGGTCAAGACATATAAAAAGAAAAAAAACGCATAACAAAATGCTAAATGAAGCAAAGGAAAAACTAAATGGTAAGTACTTCATTTCAGAGTTCGTTTACAATCAGTTGCACCTTGCACGTGATTGATCTATTATTCTCACACCACTAACACTTAGTAACACCTTCACGATATGAACATGTCACATCACATGCCCATATCGTGACAATGCTGTCTAGTAGTTAATGGAGAACAGCTTGAAATGGTTAATTTATATAAATGCTTATGAATATAACTAGAAGAGATGGCTCACGCGTAAAGCGACAGGCTTAGATTCGGGAGGTCTCAGGTTTTATTCCCGCCGGTGCCAGCAATCCTGACAGAAAGTTTATTCAAGGGTTTCCTTCAGTCGTTAAAGCCAACCCCCGAACAATGGTTTCACAAATATCCAATTTCTAAAATACCTACTGAAGGCTGGATGTCCCCATAGCGCTCTGTATGTGCAGAGGTCTACTAAATATTTTTTTAAAGCACTTTCCTGTTGTCTAAAATCTTTCAAATTACTTTGTGAAACAGATGAAGGATTGAAATTTGTCATACTAGCAGCAAATTTACACGGGAAAAAATAAAGTGAAGGCAATTAATACTTATGCGGTACCAGTTTTAATGTATTCTTTCGGTATTTTAACCTGGACAAAAACTGAGATGCAAGAAATTAATAGAAGAATAAGAACTCTTCTAACAGAACACCCACTTCATCACCCCAGAGCGGTGTCGAACCAATGACATTGTCTAGGTTACGTGGTGGAAGAGGGGTAATTGATTTAAATAATGCATGTATTAAGCAAATCAATTTGTTAAAGGGATCGTTCGCCTCTTATGTAAAGGGTTTACACGGACATCTATTTACCTAAGTAGACTCTATTACAACAAATGATTGACCAAAAATAATCTTAATAACGCTAAATTAATTGTTAAATGTGCAATGAAATTTCCTTCATCTTCACCACTTATCAGTCGTGGCAACAGTGCACGAGTAGCGGCCGGCAGAGTGTCGAGTGTCGAGGCGAGCTGCGTCATCTTATTGGGCTATCACTTAGCACGCGACACAAGCTTTGAAGGAGGGTGGGGGATAAGACATTGATACTCGGTTTAAATTAGGTCGAAACAAAACACATGTGCATCTCTCAACCCGGCTGAGATGGATTTGGTAATATCTGGATTGATTTACATAACATGTACATCTGTTATTCACACAAAGCAAAATACAAATACGCCTATACAATCTTGTAATCTCGTGTATGGAGCACAGCAGTCATGTCACTGTTTACAATAGAATAAGCAGGAGAAGGCGAATAACGTACCAATAGGGTGCACTTTCAGTCTTATCTTGAGTCTTGACGATGACTATTTTTGTGTACTTGGAACGATCATATTTCATTTAAAACTTTTCATTTCCTTTCATTTATTGTCTTGTCTTGTCTCTACAGCTAGGTACGGCCATTCCATTCCATTAGCACAAGTATCGAGTGATTATTATGAAATTCTGTTGTTTCGACAATCGACTAAAAAAGATAATACGCAAGTGTCCCCCCCCCCCCCCCCCCCCCCGGGCTACCAGTCGAAAGATAAATATTTAATGCTGATGCACTATGCCAGTACTCTTTGTATGTTGTCCAATATGCTGTTGACGGTGATTTTTTTTTATCTATGTTTATGTGTGGAATGGTTCTTATTTATTATGTGCCAGCCTGCATCTACTCGAAAAACGATTAGCTATTAATTAGTAAGAGTAAACAAACACTGCCCGAAAACCTTGCGCGCACTTTTTCACATAGTATTGTATTATATTATCATACATTTTACTCAATACTAGTATATCATACTAGTAATAATGAGGTGAGGTATATGTATACAGTCAGTGTCACTGATTTAATATTGTTTATCTTTTTACGGTGCATTATAATAGATAGATAGTACAAGCCTAACACGCGAGACTTATTCGGGAGGTCCCCGGTTCGAATGTTCGATACTTACCACTGGCAACCCTGACATTTACGTTTTTACGAAAACTGACGCTACCCCATAGCTACTTTATTAGCAGTATATTTTTCAAAACAAGAGTTGTTGACCAGTGTATTGTTAGTAATTGGGAACGCGGGCCATCTGCTTTGGTTTTAGTAGAACAGACTATTTCGACAGATAGACCGGGACCTGCCTCGCGCGTTACACATCGCTAGTGGATGTGCCGTGTTGCAACACATCGCCAGCTCAAGAACAGTGACGTCACTGTTCTTGAGCGCGGCGATGAATTTAAAGACCTCTATTGACGTAGGTCGGGAAATATACACAAACTACTTAGTGTTTATGTTTCTATTTGAAATTAAGACTAACTTGTCAAAGAGGTGAACGGACACTTTAAGAGAATACTTCTATAGTAAAAGTACTTCGCGATTACATACAGCTGTAGTGCAAGCGGATGTCAACCTCACACCATTAGATCTGCATAATGATGACAATTTTGCAGACAATCTCATAAGTGATGATATGAAAGAAGAAATGTGGAAACTTAAGATACTACATGGGAGACATCACACAGAATTGCATCGTGATTATATAGACACTGATGCATCTAATAAATGGTTACAAGTAGGCGATTTATTCGGAGAAACAGAGGGATTTTTCATGGCCATACAGGATCAAGTAATTGCTACACGAAATTACAAGAAGCACATCATTAAAGACAAGACAATTCTGGATGATAAATGTAGAAAGTGCCACTTGACCAATGAGACCATAGATCATGTAATATCGGGATGTTAACTGCTAGCCCAGTCAGACTATTTGCACAGACATAATCAAGTTGCCAACATAATTCACCAACATCTGGCCCAAAAGTGTTCGTTACTGGAGAACATCGTACCGGTACCATACTACAAGTACCAACCTGAAAAAGTATTAGAAAAATTGTGATTGGAAACTTTATTATGATCGGGCTGTTATTACTAGACATCGGATTTATATGCAGATGCATGTTTTGTTCCTGAATATGCAGACTACTGGAACGTCTACTTAATTCCATTTCACACAATTATGAATCTACAGTATTAATTTTATAGTGCATGTAAATGCATATATTGAAGGTTACTGCATAAAATTGATCTGCGCTCGTAAACGGCATAAATTAGAACATTTTATGACAAAATGGCATATTTATTTTATTTTATAAAAGTGGTGAATGGTGGGTCAGCAACGGAATAATGATTCCCCCCTGAATGTGTGTTTCTTTGTCCAGACTTCCAGACATTAAAAGATAATGGTCAAATGACGAGGGAATAACAGGTCAATCATGGTTAAACAGACCTGGCATCTGACCTCCCCCCTGCTGTGCATAGCATAGCATTTCTTATTCAAACATCTTCATTCTATCTTTCTTTTGTGGAAGTATGGTCTTGATTCTCAGAACTGATTTTGTTCAATTAAATTTCTATCACAAGTAGAAGCAAGCCTTTTAGAGTTGAGGAATTTAAATCACAAAATGGCATGCCAAAAAAGTATCATTCAGTGAGGGTGGGGAGGAGAAAGAAAATAAGATACACACGTAATTATTATTTTAAACGTTTTTGTTCCCACGTGTTGCCAAACGAAGGGAAACAGGATTATTTTGAGTGCATATTTTTTATTTTTAAGGATTTATTTGGGACTTTTTAATGGCATAAATGCATGCATATTTGGGGATTTTTAAGTGCATATAAATCCTATGTCTAGTTATTACAGATAAAACGATACAATTTAATAGGCCTGATATCATTTTAACGGATAAATCAAAAAGGCAAACATTTATTATTGATGTAGCAATTCCACTAAGTCAAAATATTGAAACAACGTGGGACAGAAAAGTAAGCCACTACTTTGACTTAGGACAAGAAATAAAGAAAATGTGGAAACAAGATCAAGTCACTACAATACCAATTATTGTGTCAGCCACGGCAGTTATACCACACAACCTACACAATAGTTTACACCAACTGGACATTAACAAGAATTTATTCATCAAAATGCAGAAAGCGGTTATAATTTGAACATGCCATATAGTCCGAAAATTCCTCAATGACAATGTTTTATAAAACCATTTTATGTTGTATATTTTGTAAAGATTAAGATTAGTTTTTGATTTGAATGTTATGTTGAATACTGTATAGATTTTAGATAAGTTTTGAATATGAATGTTTTGTTATTATTATAGGCACATGTATTGCTTGACATAGTCCGCAATACTTTGCATTTACTTGTACCGGTTTGTACCGAGATGTGGAAACATGTGAATAAAAATAATAATAATAATAATAATAATAATAATAATAATAATAATAATAATAATAATAATAATAATAATAATAATAATAATAATAATAATAATTCACATTTTAAACTTTCGCGGCCCGTTAATATTAAATCAAACGTGTATGAGTTTCGGGTTATTTCGCCGCGTCGCGAGTAAACATTATACGTACCTCGACGTTTCGTTACCTCTGTGGGTAACATATTCATGAGAACTGAGGCTGATAAGTTTGTTTCAGCCTCAGCCGAACACTCCTCCGTGGCGGTGTCTTCTGATTGGCTGGGGTGGCACACGTGGTGGAGTGGGGGTAGTTATCTCCCCTGGTTGGAGAGGATGACGTCAACACTTGTTGTTGTTGTTTTTGTTGTCGTTGATGTAGTTGTAGCTCCGGTTGTTGTTGTTGTTGTTGTTGTTGTTCTCTGTGTTGTTGACGTTGCTGTTGTAGTTGTTGTAGTTCCTTGTGGCGTCGGGATGCTAGTTTGATGACTGGGGCCCAGGAGTTACTCAGTTTATAGCCGCCTACGTCACCGTTGAAGTTGTTAGGTGATTTGGCTATTTCTATTGACTCCCTGATTAGGCGTGGCCATAGGGCAGGTTCGTTGCATATTATTCGGGTTTCATCAAATAGTATCTCGTGGTCAGGATTGCTGATGTTGTCGACGGCATGTTTGGCAACAGCCGACAAGTCTTCTCTCAACGAGTTACAGTGATGTCGATGTTCTTTGACCCTTGTGGCGACAGTCCTACACGTTTGCCCTATGTACGCCTGGCCACTCTTGCACGGTATTTTGTAAATACCGCTCCCCCCTAAGTGATTTTTGTCTTTTGGAGACCTCAACATACTGGTGACTTTCTTATGTGGTTTAAAAATAGTTTTGATTTGAAACTTGTGTAGATAACGACTAATACGATCTGTTGTAAATTTCACATACGGCAAATGAGCAAACTTGGGGGGCGTGTCCGGCTTGACAGAGTGGTCGACATCTTCTCGGGGTGTTCTATGGAAAGCTCTACGGATGTCAGCCGTCTACCGGAAGCCTACACATACTAACTTATATTTACAAGCCACCTCACACCATCACCCATCTCAAAAGCATGCAGTTATCAACTCTCTAGTGTCACGTGCCAAACGCCTGTCCGATAAAGAAAGTTACACCGAAGAAAAGAAGATATTAACCGAAACATTACAGGACAATGGTTACAGCTTATCTTATCTAATGATTTTAAACAGTATTTATAAATAGCTTTATGTGGATTAACAGTAAACATTATTGTTTGGAAAGAGTAGCTTTCATGGAGGTCTATTTTTTACAATTCGAATATACGTACTCAAATTTGTAAAAATAAATCTTATAAACATGAACAGTAAAGATGAGTTGTACATAAATTAGTGGAATTTCGTACTTAAAAGGTTAAACTATGTTACAAAGTGTAATATTGTCATAGTCCTGCTGTATAAAATAGCTGAAAAACCGCTTTGCAACAAATCGCAAAAATTTCTAAATTTTACCAAAATATTTTTTTATAGAAAATTGAAGATAGCCATTCGATTAGAAATAGATCATTTTGTAAAAAACAATCATTAAAATAAATATTAAAAACTTATTGTGACCCCAGAGTGAAACGAAACCACTGCAACTCTAAAATGTTCACGTGTGCCAGGTCTATTTGTATTGAAATAAGACTATACCTCTAAACAAAATACACAAACGAGACATTATTCGAACTTGAAATATTTCAATAAAAACAATGCAACCAAATTTGGAACGATCGGTTAATTAGTTTTTAAGTTCCCCGACGACAACCCAGAGCTCGCCATTAGTTTCAGGGAGAAAAACCCCCTAATTACGGGCCAAACCACCAGAAGGTAGCGAGTTGGTAGGAAATGTAGGAAAATGTGAGAAATGTGTTTATAACAATGGTAACACCATTTTGAAATGTTATCATTCGTTGCGATATTAAAATAAATTGGTATTCGGGACGCAACTCCTTAACCCTCCGTCACTCGCGTGGGGTTCTACAAACCCCAGGGTCTACATTCGACTCTGTTTCTCTGCATCGGACTGTTTTACCGACTCTAGATTCTCAGTACCTTCAAGTCACTCTATCTGTTAGCAAAATTTGTAACCCTCTAATCATTAGGGCTTTTAGTGTCGTTATATTGCCGGTCTAAACTTGGCTGGGGTTTCTGAAACCCCACGCGAGTGATCACGTTACAGTAACAGCATAGGGAAACTCAATGCTATTTTGGCTTAAATTTTGAAATTTTTGAAAAATTTCTTCTTGCAAATTTACTAATTGGTTCATGTTTTTTACTTAAAAGTGAAACTAAATTTCAGGTTGCCTTATTTGTACGCCTTTTTTGAATATTTTGAAAATGTCCATTTTTTAAATCTGAAAATTACAATAAAATAATATTTCATACAAAAAGGTTCATTGGCATTTTATTTCCCTGTCCTCCCAGTAAAAACCACCTACATAGTTGTTCCACAAATCATATGAGCACAGACAGAAATATCCAAAACATAATTCTGCACTAATTACAGTCCAAAATAATTTGGGGTTTGACAAACCCCACGCGAGGGATGGTGTTAAGAAATTCCGCGCGAGTGACGGAGGGTTAAATTGCAACAATCACGATTTTATCGGGAAGTCTAGCAACCCTGATAGATACCTGGTAGACCCTACCTAGTGTATAGAGATGGTACCCTTTTTCTTTTCTTTAAAAGTGAGTGCTGCTAAAGAAATGTATTGTAGGCCCTACTTATTTGTAGTGGTAAAAATGCCACTTTTAACTTCAAAATGGTTTAATTTAATCAGCAGTTTTGTTTGCGGGCCGGCGATATCATATCGATGTTGAACGTGAAGTGTATTGAAATTTTTAAAAACCGTATACATAACATTAGCATATGAACTCTTCAGATGTGTGGGATTAAAATAATCCTTTTAAGTTATTCAAACCAGTTACATAAATTAAATGCATCTCTAAACAACAAAAACAGAAACCAGAACCATTATTGTGACACGGCTCTAATGTCGCACTGAACAGAAGCTAACACCGACCAAACATAAACTGCACAACCTTTGCGGACGGAAAAGACAGACGACAGCACTGAGATCACAAATGCTTTACTGAGTAGCAACAAAACCTTTCAGTCTGGACAGAACAGTCATTCTCTTAAAGATAACAGACATCTAACTGAACATACATTCAGCAGAAACAGAAGCCAAGTCCATGTTCTGTGAAGGCCGAACAAGAGCGGAACTAAAAGCGGAAAAAACCTCAGCACATACACCGTGTCAAGGTTTTTATCTCACATTGAACAGAACGTAGCACTTTCTGAACATCGACTCCTCAGGCTGTACAAAACAGACAGAGCACAACACTGAGATGACGAGCGCTTTCCTGAAAAGCAGGTCAGAATAACGTGACAACTAAACCTTCCAGTCTGGACAGAACAGACAACCCCCTGAAGTAAACAAACATTAAACAGAATGATGAATGAGAACGAGCACAGCAAGACTTGAACAAACAACACATACAGCAGCAACAGAAGCTAGCTCCATGTACTGTTGAGGCCCAATGAGACCAGAGCAAAGATCGCGGACAAAACACGTCCGCCTGCGACAAGAACAACAGACCGACTGAGAGGCGACTGCGAGGCTCTCTGCTGTGTGCATGCAGATAGCAGTCAAAAGGTGCGGGGCGGCGAGGTCATATCGAAGCTGCATTGAAGTTTTTTGAATCGTGTTGATGACAGTGGCACATGTCCTTTTAGGTGTATATTTAATTGGTTCTGAGTAATATATCTAGATATGTCGTGAGGGCTCATCATGACGAGACTACACGCAATATCACATTTTCAGGGATTTTACTTTTTTAAGGACCAAGTTACTGTAACACGGTGCACTTCCCTTCAAAAGCAATACTTGTAATTGTAATTAGATACAGTGGCTTAGCAAAAGTAGTTATCTGTTTCTCCCATTCAACTTTTCCAATTAAATTAAAATACACCGTTAACAATGTACCTTGAAACAGCTGCAAATCAATCAAACTTTTAGGCATTACCTTGCCTAATGATCTTAAGTGGAACTTTCACACTGACACTATAAGATCTGAGTGCTCACAGCTAGTTAGTTAGTTAGTGTTGTTTTAGGGCACTCAACAGTTGAGTTATCAGTGCCCATATATTGTTGTCGTTGTCGTCATTGTTGTTGTAAGAAGTGTGTTGCATGGGAAAGTGTGATAAAAGCTAGTGAAGGGGAAATAGAAATGGCAAGTAATTGGTTTGTGAAATGGAAAAAAGATTAAAATGGAGGAAGAGAAAAGCAATAGACAAATCCTAAAGTTGGAAAGCATTCAAAAACAAATATCAAATCAAAGAAAACTATTCGTCCGAGGGTAGAGGAAGTGCTGAAATTGTCCGACAGGCAGCAGAAGAGGGCGGAGAGGTCGAGGGCATGTCAAGTAGTAGCAAACACCACCGTAAGGGAGAAGGTCCAGACAGATCCCGACACAGGCGACTCGAGATACGTGGCGCCACATTCAGAGACCGAGCACCCGCGTTGCACGTCGACGAAACAGGGAAACAAATGACAGAAAGTAAGCTACTGCCCAACTGACAGACAAACAGCATAGAAGATGATTGTCCTTTCAGAAAGCTTCGAGCCTTGAAAGCCATTAACCTTGAAGAATGGTGAAATAATAATGTATTTATCAAACAATTGTAGAGAATATATCAATACACACGTAAAATAATAAAGTTGTTTTGTTAAGTACAGGTGACAAAGAAACGACAATAATATTTCCCAAGTAGATCAATAGAAAGGTGATTTTTTGTTATTCCAACCATATTATACAGGCCTAATAAGTGTGGTGTATAACATTATTTTAAATACTACACAAACTAATGATACTACAAATGATTTTAAACAGTATTTATAAATAGCTTTATGTGGATTAACAGTAAACATTATTGTTTGGAAAGAGTAGCTTTCATGGAGGTCTATTTTTTACAATTCGAATATACGTACTCAAATTTGTAAAAATAAATCTTATAAACATGAACAGTAAAGATGAGTTGTACATAAATTAGTGGAATTTCGTACTTAAAAGGTTAAACTATGTTACAAAGTGTAATATTGTCATAGTCCTGCTGTATAAAATAGCTGAAAAACCGCTTTGCAACAAATCGCAAAAATTTCTAAATTTTACCAAAATATTTTTTTATAGAAAATTGAAGAAAGCCATTCGATTAGAAATAGATCATTTTGTAAAAAACAATCATTAAAATAAATATTAAAAACTTATTGTGACCCCAGAGTGAAACGAAACCACTGCAACTCTAAAATGTTCACGTGTGCCAGGTCTATTTGTATTGAAATAAGACTATACCTCTAAACAAAATACACAAACGAGACATTATTCGAACTTGAAATATTTCAATAAAAACAATGCAACCAAATTTGGAACGATCGGTTAATTAGTTTTTAAGTTCCCCGACGACAACCCAGAGCTCGCCATTAGTTTCAGGGAGAAAAACTCCCCTAATTACGGGCCAAACCACCAGAAGGTAGCGAGTTGGTAGGAAATGTAGGAAAATGTGAGAAATGTGTTTATAACAATGGTAACACCATTTTGAAATGTTATCATTCGTTGCGATATTAAAATAAATTGGTATTCGGGACGCAACTCCTTAACCCTCCGTCACTCGCGTGGGGTTCTACAAACCCCAGGGTCTACATTCGACTCTGTTTCTCTGCATCGGACTGTTTTACCGACTCTAGATTCTCAGTACCTTCAAGTCACTCTATCTGTTAGCAAAATTTGTAACCCTCTAATCATTAGGGCTTTTAGTGTCGTTATATTGCCGGTCTAAACTTGGGTGGGGTTTCTGAAACCCCACGCGAGTGATCACGTTACACAGTAACAGCATAGGGAAACTCAATGCTATTTTGGCTTAAATTTTGAAATTTTTGAAAAATTCTTCTTGCAATTTACTTACTGGTTCATCTTCATTACTTAAAAGTGAAACAAAACTTAAAATTGCATTATTTGTACACCTTTTTTGAATATTTTGAAAATGTTCATTTTTTAAATCTGAAAATTACAATAAAATAATATTTCATACAAAAAGGTTCATTGGCATTTTATTTCCCTGTCCTCCCAGTAAAAACCACCTACATAGTTGTTCCACAAATCATATGAGCACAGACAGAAATATCCAAAACATAATTCTGCACTAATTACAGTCCAAAATAATTTGGGGTTTGACAAACCCCACGCGAGGGATGGTGTTAAGAAATTCCGCGCGAGTGACGGAGGGTTAAATTGCAACAATCACGATTTTATCGGGAAGTCTAGCAACCCTGATAGATACCTGGTAGACCCTACCTAGTGTATAGAGATGGTACCCTTTTTCTTTTCTTTAAAAGTGAGTGCTGCTAAAGAAATGTATTGTAGGCCCTACTTATTTGTAGGGGTAAAAATGCCACTTTTAACTTCAAAATGGTTTAATTTAATCAGCAGTTTTGTTTGCGGGCCGGCGATATCATATCGATGTTGAACGTGAAGTGTATTGAAATTTTTAAAAACCGTATACATAACATTAGCATATGAACTCTTCAGATGTGTGGGATTAAAATAATCCTTTTAAGTTATTCAAACCAGTTACATAAATTAAATGCATCTCTAAACAACAAAAACAGAAACCAGAACCATTATTGTGACACGGCTCTAATGTCGCACTGAACAGAAGCTAACACCGACCAAACATAAACTGCACAACCTTTGCGGACGGAAAAGACAGACGACAGCACTGAGATCACAAATGCTTTACTGAGTAGCAACAAAACCTTTCAGTCTGGACAGAACAGTCATTCTCTTAAAGATAACAGACATCTAACTGAACATACATTCAGCAGAAACAGAAGCCAATGCCATGTGCTGTGAAGGCCGAACAAGAGCGGAACTAAAAGCGAAAAAAAGCTCAGCACATACACCGTGTCAAGGTTTTTATCTCACATTGAACAGAACGTAGCACTTTCTGAACATCGACTCCTCAGGCTGTACAAAACAGACAGAGCACAACACTGAGATGACGAGCGCTTTCCTGAAAGCAGGTTAGAATAACGTGACAACTAAACCTTCCAGTCTGGACGGAACAGACAACCCCCTGAAGTAAACAAACATTAAACAGAATGATGAATGAGAACGAGCACAGCAAAGACTTGAACAAACAACACAAACAGCAGCAACAGAAACTAACTCCATGTACTGTTGAGGCCCAATGAGACCAGAGCAAAGATCGCGGACAAAACACGTCCGCCTGCGACAAGAACAACAGACCGACTGAGAGGCGACTGCGAGGCTCTCTGCTGTGTGCATGCATATAGCAGTCGAAAGGTGCGGGGCGGCGAGGTCATATCGAAGCTGCATTGACGTTTTTTGAAATCGTGTTGATGACAGTGGCACATGTCCATTTAGGTGTATATTTAATTGGTTCTGAGTAATATATCTAGATATGTCGTGAGGGCTCATCATGACGAGACTACACGCAATATCACATTTTCAGGGATTTTACTTTTTTAAGGACCAAGTTACTGTAACACGGTGCACTTCCCTTCAAAAGCAATACTTGTAATTGTAATTAGATACAGTGGCTTAGCAAAAGTAGTTATCTGTTACTCCCATTCAACTTTTCCAATTAAATTAAAATACACCGTAAACAATGTACCTTGAAACAGCTGCAAATCAATCAAACTTTTAGGCATTACCTTGCCTAATGATCTTAAGTGGAACTTTCACACTGACACTATAAGATCTGAGTGCTCACAGCTAGTTAGTTAGTTAGTGTTGTTTCAGGGCACTCAACAGTTGAGTTATTAGTGCCCATATATTGTTGTCGTTGTCGTCATTGTTGTTGTAAGAAGTGTGTTGCATGGGAAAGTGTGATAAAAGCTAGTGAAGGGGAAATAGAAATGGCAAGTAATTGGTTTGTGAAATGGAAAAAATATTAACATGGAGGAGGGGATCTTCATTTTTTTGGGGGTGGGGGGGGGGGGTTGCGTGCCATGAAGTCTGTAGAACAAACAAGCAGTTACGTGTGTTTTTGTAGGCTATCCCAGGTCCACATCCCAGGGTCCTAGGGCTACATGGTTCATGCACTATGACTACAGATTCCAAATACAAACTGAGTGACATCTTTTAAATAAAAATAATAAAAGTATACTTTAGACTTTTTTAGTTTTTTTTAAGTTTTCTTAAAGTTTTACTCCCTGAAACTAATGGCGAGCTCTGGGTCGTCGTCGGGGGACTTTCCCCTTCCCTTTCAAAGGGAAGTGCTGTCAGTAAGCCTGTACTCAGTTCTCACCAACGACTTCTACTAGACTAGTTTTTTTCATGTGCATTTTTTACTAGGCCTAGGCCACCAATGGAACGGTTTGTAGTGAAGTGAGGTAATAATAATAATGGCTTCATCTAAGAAATACCTGCAACTTTTTAAACCATCGTACGCGGCCGAGTTCACGTGCATCAAGCAGTCGAGAAAAGGCGAGCATTATGCGCTATGCACAACGTGTCGATGTGATATTAATGTGGCACATGGCGGAAAGGGGGATATTGTGTTACATTTAAAAACAAAGAAACATTCGGACAATCTGCGTGCTGAAGAATGTAACACGAAACTTGGCCCAACATTTTTTGTAACTCCCGATTTATGCAACTTGGCTAATCGAGACGAAGGGAGGGACGTAAGGGATGACGCGGGGAACAAGGGGTGGACAGGCCTGTGCTGGTCAGAACCAGCCACAAGCATATGGGGAGGGCAGGGGTTCCCCCACGTCGTGGTCGTCTCCGTCTGTGTCATCATCCGTCCGTGTTGTCTTTGTCGTCGCCGTCGGGGAGGTAGTCAAAGGGAAGGGATTCCCCGACGACGACCCAGAGCTCGCCATTAGTTTCAGGGAGTGAAACTCCCCTATTCACGGACCAAACCGCGAGAAGGTGTCGAGTTGGAATTTGAAGGCCCTAGTGAAGTCAACTATGGATCCCACTATGGATTGGTGTCAACAAGCTGTTATCGCCAAAGGAATGCCATTGATACAACTTGTGGAGGACCAAGCTGTTTATAAATACATCGAACAACTGCAATGCGAATTTTGGCATAATAACAGCAAGTGATAGGATAGGCCACAAGATTTTAAGCTTTCTCACTTTTTTTCACAGGTGTAGAAAAGACAAATCATATCGGCTTAAGAAGATGTGGGAGATCATTTCTGTGGAAATACAAAAAAAGGACCACCATTTTACGCCCCTCAAGTGTAACATGAAACGGAAAACTTTTGAGAGGGCCTGGAAGAATAAAAAAATTAATAATAAGGGAGGTGGTAGAGGGTGGAAGACATGCCCTCATGATAAGTAAGTGTCTTCAAGATTCTTGCGTAGTTTGTTCTGAATTGCCATGTTTATAGGCTAAATCGTTCCCTATTGCCGTCGGAGGTTCGTCACAAGCTCGTGCATAGGACCCTTTGATTATGCACACAGACATAGGGTACCGGTAACAAGGTTTAAAAATCAAAAATAGGGTTGCCGTTTGATAATCAATATATTGTTTGATACGATTATTTCCCGAAATAATCGATAATCAAATAGCTCGCCCGTCTAAAATGTTGTATTTAACTGTTTGCTCTGCAGAACTTTATAGAATATTTCCAGTCAACACATTAGGCCTAATTGCTTTATTCTGTGAAAAATTCGTCCACTGCAAGATCTACAACACGTGTAGGCCGCAAAGTCCGAAGCGCAATGCATCGCCCCTGCCCTGCAGCAGTGTGGGCATTTGTATGGCATGCGTGTGTTGCCAGACGGCTGCACTCCTGCGCCGATTGCTCAACCTCTCCACATCACAGTACAGTATTGTAGTACATCGCTCAAGGTCAACAAGTATTTTATCGAGACGCATTCCTCCCCACTCCGCGCCAACTCTGTAACGCTTTTCCTACTTAATTCAGTCGTGCTACGATAATATTATCTAATCAGTTCTCTCAGACCCATTATGTGTGTTCCAAAGAAATGTTGAATATTATTCATCTCGTCACGTAATAAATATCGGAGCGTTGAATACATAGTTACTGAAAGTATCTTGTAAATGAATGATTAAACGAACGACATTCACAACAAAAGCTGAAATGAAACTTCACAGAACTAAGATTTCCAAGAAGCACGCCCTTCACAAAGAACACACAAGCCGGCATCTGACAGGCCGGTCCGGCCGACCATGCGTGAGCACACGTGAAAGACTCGGTTAGTCGGTTACCGTGGAAAACCCCCGTTTTGAGCAAATAGAAGGATGCACACACAAAAGGTCCACGGTCCGCGTCGGTATGCGAGAAAGTATAGGCTTAATTTTTATTCGGTTATCGATTTGCGTTAAAAAATATTGATATTAATCGATTGCAATTGCGCGATTATCAATATGCAAATTCATATCGAATGGCAACCCTAATACAAAATAGTAATAAAATAATTCAGTCATTACATTATGTTACCATATGGTTTCATTAGGTTCACAAACAGTATACAGTACTATATTATAACTTTAAGAAGCTTACTATAGAAATAGTAGACCTACATGAATCTAGGCGGGCCTAAATCACAAACTAGATATTGCCCTCGCAAACAATTTTTGTACAACGTGCTCAAAGGTTCGGCCATGACATCCATACGCCCGCCAAATTGATGGGCAGCTTAACCTACAAAGCATACGCCTATCTCTTAAGAAAATAATATTGACCTTCCACATTTTGCATTTGTTCTGGGAGGGAGGGACATAAGGGATGACGCGGGAGGACAAGGGGTGGACAGGCCTGTGCTGGTAAGAAACAGCCACAGGCATATAGGGAGGGCAGGGGTTCCTCCACGTCGTGGTCGTCTACGTCTGTGTCATCATCCGACCGTGTTGTCATTGTCGTCGCCGTCGGGGAGGTAGTCGAAGGGAAGGGGAAAGTTCCCCGACGACAACCCAGAGCTCGCCATTAGTTTCACGGAGAAAATCTCCCCTAATCACGGGCCATACCACGAGAAGATTGCGAGTTGGAATTTGATGGGCGTGACTTAAAAAACAAATATCATTTTAAAAACGCGAACTCTACCAAATTAAGTTCATATTCTAAGTGGTAAGATAATTGAAGTCATTTCAGTCAATTTTCAAATTTTTTTAAGCTTTCCGCATCTCATCAGCATGTCTTGAACAAAAGAAGTTAACACCGACCAAACATAAACTGCACAACCTATGGGGATGAAATAGACGGAGAACAACACTCAAATCACAAACGCTTACTGAGTAGCAACAAAACCTTTCAGTCTGGATGGAACAGACATTCTCTTAAAGTCGGTATATCAACTTGGAAAAACTTTTAATGTGTTAAAGGTGTTGATGTTTTAGAACGTTGGTTAAAAGGGAAAAAATCCCAAAAAATTCTGCTGCGCTCGGCAGCGATTTTAGTCGTTTTCCGGCCGAACGTGGAATGACGTCATTGTACGCCCGGATCGCTGGCTGACTTGAGCTTCGTATGCGCGCTCGGTCCACCGCCCCGCATAAAGAGATAACATTGCAGTATAGTATCATCATTCAATAGTGCGGTGAAAGAATGTGCATCAGCTGAAGTAATAGTGTAATAATATCGATGCTATATTATAATGGTGTATGTTAGTCTAAATATAAAATGGTGATCAAGTGCAGGTGAATATAAAATAATCATAGCGAATAAATTACACTAACAGCTATCATTTCATCGGTTTCCAAACTGTGATAAGTTATCATAAGCATACCAGCAACTATTGTCATACTTGTCTTTATTTTTCATAAAAAATATTTATTTTATATTTTTCCGTGCACATTTTGTCCTAATATTGTGAGCAAATGCATGTATATGCAATAACCATCATTACGTAGAATCATTCAAAATCAATGATAATAAACAGTCATTCTTTATAGAAGAGCGTTGTGCGCGAGTTTTCACCCAACTTAAGCCCCAAACCATCTTGCAGACAATCACATTAGAAATAGAACCTTCCTAACACGACTGTACATGACACAAGCTCGCACTCACATTTATCTGAGCGGTCGTAAACACCCAGCGCGCAATATGTGTTGTATACGTGATAAGTTATGCGATACTTGAGGATACTTCTTTCCACGCACTTACCAACGCACTCGTATTCAAACAAATACATATCATTTCTAATAAAGAAAACACAGATGACGATAGGGTGAGATGCCAACCCCCCCCCCCCCCCCCAAACACGCACAAACACACATATCAAACATTCACAACATGAATATTATATTGCTGCATGAACGTACTGCTAAAACGTATATATCAATAAATGTTTCATATTTGGTACCTAGATCATAATGTAATGTGAATTTGACATACAAAATAACATGTTTTACACAGGTGCCCTAGAATCTTACCACAAAGAAAGACTCAAGTATCTTCCAAAGCGAGTTCACTATCCATACGAAGGAATAGAAGCACGTGGTATACTCGCTATACTTGATCATAATTATCATAACTGATAATAATTCATCATCATCATCATCATATCATCATCTTCATCATAATTGGTGCTCTACAAACGAAACGCACAGCTGCGAGAAATCGACTGATTGGGTTTTGAAAGCCGAGTGCTTCGTAACGCGAGCCGGCCGCGGACCGGCTACACGCTTGGGTCGACTCGATGAGTGGCCGTACAGTGACGTCATTTTAGGCCACTAGTTTTCGTGCAGTGATATTTTTAAACTCTATTTACTTAGCAACCAGATGTCCGATCAAGCTGCATCTAAGATCTATTTCCGTGAAATTGAATGGTTCAAGATATGCTATGAAGTGAAACCAAGATGAGATAATTCCTTTAAGGATAACAGAAACTGAACACATTCAGCAGCAACAGAAGCCAACGCCAGGTGCGGTGGCAGCCGTACAAGAGCGGAACTAAGAGTGGGAAAAAGCACAGCACATAAACCGTGTCAAGGCTCTAATCTCACATTGAACAGACAGAACTAGCACTTTCTGAACATCAACTCTTCAGGCTGCATGGACCAAACAGACGGAGCGCTTCTCTGACAAGCAGGACAGAATAAAGAGAACTAAACCTTCCAGTCTAGAGAGAACAGACAACCTCTTGAAGAGAACAAACATTTAACAGAATAATGAATGAGAACGAGGACACAGCAAAGACTTGAACAGCAACACATACAGCAGCAACAGAAGCTAACTCTGCGTACTGTGGAGGCCCAATGAGACCAGAGCGAAGAGCGCGGACAAAACACGTCTGCCTGGGACAAGAACAACAGACCGGCTGCAAGGCTTTCTGCTGTGCTGTGTGCGTGCCGGTTATAGTCAAAAGGTGCGGGGCGGCGAGGTCATATAGAAGCTGCACTCAAGGTGCATTGACTTCTTATCAAATTGTGTTGATGACAGTGGCGAATGTGCTTTTGAGTGTGTAATTAACTGGTTGTAGGTAATATATGAAGATATGTAGTGAGGCTCATCGTGACGACACTATATTGTCGCAGATATCACATTTTCAGGTATTTTTCTTTTATTACTGTAAAAAAGTGCATTTTACCTCAAAAGCAATACTTTTAAATAAAACCCGTGGCCATGAAATCGATCACCAGTTGGTATTGCCTTGTTTGCATTGCTGTACGAATATGTTCATAAGTCAGCCATTTTTATCGAGACGCAACTTTGAGTCTGTTTTACTTGGATGTAGCAGGCCTGTGTGGATGGATTGGATGGATTAAATTTAGTGCCACAAAAATCAGGCGCAACTACTGCAACAAATTGTTAACAATAACAGACTTGAATCTTCTGGAGTTTTTGAGTCTTAAAACGATATTGGAGTATCTTCAGTACACAAGTTAGTTATTAACTATGTGGATAAAATGTGGGATGTTGAAAATATGATCAATCAGATTGCCAACCAACTAATTATCAGGCAGGCGGTATTTTGGACTAGTCGAGTTAAGATTTCAATAATGCCAACGACGTCAAATAGCTTGCCACGTGATTGGAGTTGCCGCAGTTAAGTAAAACAGTATCAGGAAGACAAAAAGGGAGACCCGTGCTGGACAGATCCATCCACAGGCGATTAAGAGATACAAGTAAAGGCACACCTGCGGCCTGTCGACGAATAAGAACAAAACATTTTGGATAGGAAGCTATTATTGACAAGGGAAACCACATATAGCCACAAATGCAAACACAACATGGACTTATATGAACCTATATAGTAATTCAAACTTATTAGAATAGTTAAATGACATGTCAACAAACGGTTATTTGCAACCCCTTCACAAGAGACTAAAGAAAAACAACAACCCCAGCTCTGAAATCGGGGACACCCTATATGTGTCGAGGCTCTCATTCCACACTGAACAGAACCTAACACTTCCCGAACACCAACCACTCAGGCTGTACGGACAGGACAGAACAGACAGAGCACAACACAGAGATGCAGAGCAGGGCAGAATAAAGACAGCACAAAACCTTTCAGTATAGACAGAATAAACCTCCTGAAGTGAACAAACAAGCAGAATGATGCGAGGACACAACAGCCAAGACTTGCTCAAACAACACACCTAACTGTAATAGAAGCTAACTCCCTGTACTGTGCAGGCCCTGTAAGAAGAATGAAGAGCCTGCACAAAACACGTCCGCCTGCGACAAGAACTACAGACCGACTGCGATGCAAGCCTCTCTGCTGTGTGCGTGTAGCTGCAGGTGGTAGTTAAAAGGTGCGGGGCGGCGAGGTCATATCGTCGCAACACGTGGAGTGCATTGGAGGTTTTTTAAATCGGAATTATTGATTGATTGATTGATTGGATATTGCTTTACGTCTCATATCGATGCAACTTGGCTAATCGAGACGAAGGGAGGGACGTAAGGGATGACGCGGGGGGACAAGGGTCGGACAGGCCTGTGCTGGTCAGAACCAGCCACAAGCATACAGGGAGAGCAGGGGTTCCCCCACGTCGTTAATTATGTTAGCGGCACATGGGCTTTAAGGTGTGTAATTAATTGGTTGGGTGATTTTCTATATGTGCATTAAGGTTCATCGAGACGAGACGATATTGTTTGCTGTTTTTGATTTTGTTTGTTATTGACGTACTACTGTAATACGGCGTGTTTAACGTCCCACCGAGCGTCCCCCGCAACACTTGAAGTTGATACGGGGGCTCTGTACTTCCAAAACATGGTGATGTAAGTTTAACTATAACTGACGCAAACAGCAAAAAGCAGAAGTAAATTTCTGTCATTACAGGAAACAATGTACTGGGCGCTAATTTTCTGGAAGAATTGGAAGACGATCCAGTGCCTTCCCCTGATGTATCCTAAGTGTAGGTAAAGAAATTAAATGCTTGTTAAGTGCACGGCTTTGCTCTAGGAGCGGTAGATATTTTGAAATATTCTTTTATCCCTTGAGTTATTAGCCTCTGTAACAGTACACAACTTTCAAATGTAGATATCTTCAATGACAATGCTACTATCAAGAGAAAATGTAGACTCTCTTGTATGTAGACCACTGCTACCACTATTACCACTATTGTGGCTGTTACTTTTAATATGTTGTCCAAAATAAATTAAATGCAATATACCAGGGCTAGAGCCTACACTGATAAAATAAAGTAGGCCCATAACTAAATAATGTAATTTTACGATTCATTCCAGGCATTCGATGGACAATTTAGAGAAATTAGATTCCAGTTAAATCATATTCCATAGACAGTATAATATATTATGTCCAGAAGAAGTAGTTAATTGCCAATTCCAGGTAAACCCTTAAAAAAATTGGCCAGTGTAAAACATCTAGTGAAAATTATGTCTGTAGTTGTGATGTGAGTAGGTAATTTACCATAAGTGACAATATTTACGCTGCTAATAATCAAACTAAGGCATTTTCTGGCATAATTTCTTTATTTTACGAGAATGGCATATAATAAGCCTACAATTTAATTTATTTATAATACTTAAAAGTAACTTAAAGGGAATAACATGGGTGTGTACAGTCACGCACGTGTTAAACACTGCTCCAGGTGGCTCAATAGTATACCTGCTAACTTTTATCTTTATACTAACTAAATTAATTTAACAATATTCGTCGTCGTCATGAACTACGCCTCATACCGTACACTTCAATAATTTTGTTATTGACCTGCGTTCATTTTTTCATGGTCCACCTACCTCAACATCTCCCGTTCTCCATTGGAGAAAATCCATTGTTATTTTTATTGTTATCAATATTTTGCATTAATTTTTTTCATGTTTTAACAGACTTAACATGCCATTTTGTAAAAGATAATATTTGAATGCAAGTGCAACAGGAAGAGCATTTGCCCCGTAGTACTGTCGTACCTGCTACCCTTGGTACACAAAATCCCCACATTACAAAAGAACGTTGTATCATGTTAAAACTATACATATCAAATAAACCCAACATAATACTAATGAAACACATTAAAAACACTTCCTCATCAACAAAAAATCTAAAGCAAATCAAATTATGTAAAGTTTTCTTGAAATTCTTCCAATAAATAAGTAACATTGAGTGACAGTATTGAAGTCATAGAACAGTTTTCCATGAAACATCCGAAAATACTGTTGAACTGCGGAAGAAGCAAAAAACTGTGTAGGCTCTACCTGTTTGTGCGTTACACGTGTTTTAATGCATTGTTTTAACAATCATCAGGCATAATGTTTAAATTGTCCACATACAAACCACATTTTTTAATTTAACGTATCAAAGATTCAATTACAAAATTAACATCGCTTAAACGCTGACTATTATGTATACAATTTTTTTTAAACATATTGGAATGTCGTCCATTTGTACCATATAAATATAAAATTACGTTATATGATTAAAATTATTTTGAATTATCCTACTATGGCTCCATCAATCAATTATCAATCACTTACATATTTTTGGGGGGCTTCGCGACGACGCTTCCGATCTACTACACGACCGACAAGTCAAAGATCAAGTCCCCCCTGGATAGGGGACAGAAGCCCGTAACCAAAAGTCGCCGCACCACGCCACGCTATCCATCATGGCTCCATCCGATGTTCACCTAGTGAAAAACGGCCCTTATCAGGACCACAACCAACTATAATATACTGGAACGCAGGAGGCGTCCCCAAAAAACTGGACGAGATCTACAGCATTATCTACGAACAAAATGCAGATGTATTCTGTATCTCAGAGGCTGGTAAAATGGCAGAGAAAACAGACAAAATCTAAGTGACCTTAAAACTCCCAACTACGTCATCCACATCCTGGAGAGAAGCAGAACGATCTCTTCAGGCTTGATCGTTTGGAGTGAGGTCAACCCTGATCTCCACCTTCACAGTCACACATAAAATGGAGCTTAGTGGCGACAAGATTGAAATCGCTTCCCTGGACGTCTGGATGGGACAAATTAATTTATACCATTCATATGCTATACCACCCTCCACAAAACATACCAGCTGCCCTCGAAACAATCAACGTTTCGAGGAACACAATCATCGTTGGCGATTTGAGTGCTCCGCACGAGATTTGGGGACTACGAGTCGACCACTCCAGTTGGACAAACTGTAGCAGAATTGGTCTACTCGAACGCACTCTTCCTGCTCGAGGACCCGGACAAGGAGAACAGGGCCACTTTCCTCTCCAACTCCGGATACACTTCCCGACCAGATCTTGTCATGGCCCACTCATCAATTGCGGATGACCTAAAACAAGAAAATCTCGATTGCCCCTCAGGGTTGGGTCATAAGGTGATTAAAATCAGCGCCATCAAGAGCAGCTTCAAAAATGAGCAGTATCCCTACCTGAGGTGGAACTTCCGAATGGCAAAATGGAATGACTTCACAAAAACCATGGAAAATCTGGCCTCCACCACCCATCTCTCGGGCAACCCACATCGAGATACAAAACTGCTGGAGGAGAAAATACTGGAAGCTGCACGCGAACACATTCCCAGAGGCTCCCGAAAAAACTACAAACCCTTTTGGAGCAGAAAGCTTGAAAATCTGAGGATAAAGCGTAACAAATGTAGACAAGATACAGAACAGCAAAAGACCCCAACCAGCAAAGAAAAGCTTCTTGAAGCTCAAAACAACCTCACCAAAGCAATCGACGAGGAAAAAGAGCAGAAATTTAGAAATTTTCTGTTGAATCTGGACTATAGAAAAGACTCCTACAAGGCTCACATCTACACTTCCAACTTATGTGGGAAAAAAGCAAAGCCAGAAGAAGAAAATGCTCTCTTCTCTATAAAGGAAATATGGCAGTGACTAACAAAGAAAAGGTGATGTCCTGTGCAGACACTTTACCACCATAAGCAGCCCTCTAAGAAAGAAGCCAAAAAGTTGCCAAAATTTAAGTACAAGCACATGCCAAACAACGCTTACAATCGGCCTTTCACCTCCCAGGAGCTGGATTTATGCAATCATCAAACTAGACAACAAAAAAAGCGCCTGGCCCTGACAAGATTCATGTTGAATTCCTTAAACACCTGGGACCTAAGGCACGGAAACTTGTCCTCGACCTCATAAACATTTTCCTGGACCAGTGAAGTCCCATCAAGCTGGAAAATTGCCTTCATCACGCCAATTCTGAAGCCTGAGAAAGACGCCTCTGACCCTGCCAGCTATCGTCCAATTGCCCTCACAAGCGCCCTTCCCAAAGATGGCTGAGAAAATAGTCAATGCACGCTTGGATAATTACCTCGAAAGCAACTACATCATCGCCGAAGACCAGGCAGGTTTTCGACAACACCGAGGCACCACAGACCAAGTCGCCTACTTTGCGCAGACAGTCAAAGAGGGTTTCAGCAAAGGTGAAAGCACCACTGGCTGTCTCCATCGACCTTTCTGGAGCTTTCGACTCCACCGACCGGTCATGGGCAGTCAAGCAGATGATCAAAGATGAAGTACCAAACAACATTGTCAGATGGCTCCATGACTTCATTAACAAGAGGCGTATCAAGGTGGTCCACAAAGGTGCCCATAGCAAAACACGTAAGACGCGAGCCGGAGTTGCTCAAGGTACAATCACAGCGCCGACCGTCTTCAAATTGCAATCAATGGACTCATCAAACTATTGAATCGAATACCTGGCCTTATCGTCAAAGTTTTTGCAGACGACTTTGTCATCTTCTTTACAGGAAAATGTCCGGTTGGACTGGAGCAAAAAATGGGCCTCGCCATGACGATAGCTGCAGGCTGGATCAAAGTGCACGGCTTTAAGATAAACTGCAGCAAAACCATCTGCACCTACTTCACGATGAGTCACAAACCCTTCAAGTTCAACATCACTCTTGATGGCGAACAGATTAAACAGACAGATGAGATGAAGTACCTTGGCGTGACCTCGACAAAAAAATGACCGGCAAGATCCACTTTGAAAAAGGCTGCAGAGAAGGGCCAAAAACGACTACGACTCCTTCAAAGGGTAGCCGGTGTGTCCTGGGGCGCAAAACTAGACACTCTGGCGCTGACCTACAAAACGTACATCAGACCAGCCATTGAGTACGGCACCGAAGTCTTTCCTGCCGCCGCCGCAACGCACGCCAGCCATGTCGACAGAGTCCAAAATCGAGCCCTTCGCCTCATAACGGGAGCAGTGAAAACCACCCCAATTATCGCCATGGAGTGGTTCAGCCAAATTGAGCCTCTACAGCTAAGAAAGAGAGCAGCGCGCTGTCCAACTGCACGAAAAACTGGCGCGCCTAAACCCCGACAAATGGCTCAACTACCCAACCTCAAAAGTCAAGGCGCAACACTAACTTTGCTGAAACAGTCCACCAACTGAATAGTAAAAACTGTCCTCTCCTCCTAGAAGCACCACGTGCACCACTTGACGTACGACTCCCACCGAGCTTCTGCCGGACAAGTTCAATCAGCTTGACCCCGGGACCAACATTTACGGCATCGAGAAGAAAGATGACCATGACCATAAAGAACTGAAAGAGCTTGCGAGAAGCACCTGAAGAAGCACTTTCCTCTTCAAGAGTGGGTGCACATCTTTACAGACAGCTCCTATGACTCGGCTACAAACAGAACAGGTTACGGCATCCACTGCATCTTCTTTGAAGAAGCCACTCCAATGGGAGCTGGCAAACATACTTCGACGCTGAGGTCGCCGCCATTGCCAGGGCGGCCGAAAAAATCTCCGAGACCCCCGCCTTTCCCCTCAACAAGACAAAATTTGTGATCCTAAGCGACAGCGTCTCAGCCATCCAATTTGTCTCTCAAGCAGCGAACCTCCATCCTAAATCGCTGCTTTTCAAAAACTCCCTTGTCGGCATCCGACAGCAAAACAAACTATTAGAGACTCAATGGATCCCAGCCACTGCAAGATCATGGGGAATGAAAAGGCAGACTTCTTGGCCAAAAGTGCCACAAAGCACCGCAACCACCAGCAGGCGCCTCTCTCCTACCAAAATGTCAAAACTAAGATCAATTCAACCACAAAAAGGATCTTCAGAAACACCACAGAAGAGACTTCACGACTAAAGAACTGGTGGACCGAGATCAAAAAAGGGCCAGACAAAGACTGGTCGAGGAAGACGGCCACCGCCCATTTCCGGCTTGTAACCGGTCACGACGTCTTGCAGCAACACCTGCACCGCTTCAACATTACAAACGAACCGGCCACCTGCAAACTTTGTAATTTAGAAGATCAAGACAGAGCGCATCTCTTCAGATGCGCCGCCCTCAAGAATGACATTGACTCCCTGCCCGATGACCTGAGCAGGATAGAAAAGGAGGCAGTCTTATATTGGATAGCAAGACAGAAGAATGGCTGAAGAAGCCAACTTTGCACAAGAAAAAAAAAAAAAAAAAAAAAAAACAACATATTTTGTATATAATTTGCTCCGAACACAAAAAAGGTTACCGACCCCCGGTCTACGGACATGGAAGCCAGTGGTGCCGGTGTAATGGTAATGGTGTCCGGGGTGATGTAGGAGGACCGCTGGCTGTAAAACACTCTTGCAGCCGTTGAACTTCGTCACTAGGTGCATGTTCATCTACAAAATCATGTTCTGCTGGGTCCCTGGTCATATAGGTATCTCTGGCAACGAGGAGGCTGACTTGGCAGCCAAGGCTGCAACGCACAAAGCATCAACTGATTTTGACCTCGTACCTGTTCCTGATGTCCACAGTGGGTTCAAGAACCATATGTTGAAACTAGGTCAGGATTGTTGGAATGCTTTGCAGAATAATAAACTGCGTCGTGTGATGCCCTGTCTTTCACTGAAAGTACGACCCCCTTCTTCCATACTTTCTCGTCGTGAGGAGGTTGTATTGGCGCGAGTACGAATAGGGCACACCCACCTCACCCATGCCTATCTTTTTACCAGAGATAAGATTGCCCCGATTTGCGACACGTGTGATGTGTTGCTATCCGTTCATCATTTGTTGACTGACTGCTCTAAGTATGATGGTTTGAGACTCCAATTAAATTAAATCTATCATATGAAGAACTTTTGTCTTATGAAAACAGTGAAAAACTTATCAGATTTCTAAACCTTAGCAATCTGATCAACAAACTATGACAGTTCATATAAATAAAAAAAATCCATGAAGCATGTTGACTTGCTATTCATTATGACGACGTTGGCAACGTTTTTCTGATTATGATATGATTTGGTAATTTGACATTTTCTACATATGACAACTTAGCATGTATACCTTTTCCGATTTGTGCGTCTACAAATATATCGACCTTAGCAATTCTTTTTATGACAATGAATAATGAAACACTTTAACCTTATAACCGTAATTTTACATTCATACAATGTTAACTTAAATATCTGGGAGGCGGCGAATAAGCTTTACCGTTGAGCGCCCTACACTATTATACTAATACTTACTGTATCCGTATTTGGCTTCCCCAAGCCGAAACACAATGCTCTCTACACCCCTAGGGTTAGGGCATAGCTGGAAGCGGTGGCCTATGGCTTACAATTCTACAAGATAACGCTGGTGGCGGCCTGGCAATGGAAGCAGGTTCATTTCGTGATACTTCTTCGACTCTAGTGCCTAGGCCTAACGACAACCACGAAGGCTAAGTCCTGGGCTTCCAATGAAGACTTTTGCTGGTGGCAGTGGACAGAATGTTGATCCATCCGCGGCTTTCTCCACCCTACGGCCAAGGAAAGACGAATTTTCTCTGACGGAGTCGAGCTTTTGGAGACAGAGTTCTTCCATCAGATTACGTAAATGTTCCTGCTTAATATCTTTTAGCTGTTCGGCCCGCATGCTACCTCAAAGACAAACGCAAGGCGCAAAGGTTGTCCCTTGCCGACAGTATAATCCTAACGGCTCGGTCCTGTCCCTGCGTTCGTGCTCCGGATCTCCGGCATGAGCCTGTCTCGTAGTCGCTGGGCCTGGAATTCGCGTCCTTAGTTTCCACCACTAACTTCGTCCCAGGACTGATTACGCCATCCTTGTTGAAGCGAACCCAAACAAGCGCGGCTCCCTTCAGAAGTCGACGGGCCTCCGACCCAATAACTTTCTAACGAAACGTTGCGACGCAACGGCAGAGCTAGTCCACTCGCTCCAGGAATAGCCCCAAGGCTTGAGTCGGACTCTTCCCCACTAAAAACCCAACCCCCACTTTGGAGACTGGCACATGTTTCCTCTCCATGTGGTTGGTCCTTGGCAGATCTGCCTCCGGCGGATTTTCCCGCTGCCCATCCACCCATGGCTCGACGAAATTCTCGTAGCATACCTTAAGCACGTTTCAACTGTTCTCTTACTAGAGCGAACCTGGCGGCCTAATTTTCATCCGAGTCTGGGAAAATAGAGAGGAGCGACGATCATAACCAAACCCATGCTGCTGTATCGCTCCGGCTCTCCTTCGTGTCCCCCTTCAAATCGAAATCGACGTAGTCAACCTTCTACTTTCTCTCGAATAGCCGTCAACTCTGCGTCAATTCTGCCATCTTGCAGGTTCCGTACCGGGGGGGGGGGGGGGGGCTCGGCTAAATGACAACTAAAACAACACACTAGACTCGCCAAGCTTGAAAACTAAAAACAAACCTTTGAAGACAAAACACCTACAAATCACGGCCTAGCACAGTTGGGCGCCAATTCTGTGACATGTCCCTAGCCTTATAGGGAGATGCCAACAGTGGTCCGGCAGACTCAGTGTAGAAGGGCACTGTGCGACTGCAGGTGTGTGTCTTCGAGTTTGGGCTGCCACTGTTCTTCTAAAAGAAATTATTGGGAAAGTCCAGAAAGGAACGAAGAAGTTTCTACCGAATACAGAGAAATGCGAAGTAGAATCATAAAGAAGTCGAAGTTTATTTGTAAGACAGTGAGTCCAGCGAAACCTTAAAGGTCGCAGAGGAATAACGTGGTGGGTGGTACCCCTTTACAAGAAACTGACGATAATAGGAGGAATATAAATCAGCTGAATAATCCATACCAAAAGAAACAGTTCAATCAAGCTATTACCAAGACGACTCATGGTTTGCTTAAATAGTACCCAAGTTAAACATCAGCCACACTTATTATGGCCTACTTATGCCATAAAATATACAGGTGTTATACAACTTCACAATATTAGTGCCTACAAAGCTTAGAAAATATACAGGTTATATACACCTTCCACATGTAATGTGGGCTTACAAAGCCTAGAAATATACAGGTTATGCATTTTCACAATTAATAGACATATTAACCTGGGACCGGTAGCTAGTAATCCAAACTCAAAGGTAATGAGGAACTCAGTTAGGCCTACAGGTCATGCTGTCTCCTTGACATCGAAATGGAGTCCCACTTGATAGGAAATTTGGTTGGCAATCATAGGCCGAAAGTAATTGTAAAGTTCTAGCCTCCTTTCCAAGCTCTACTGGCCCTCGACTTGACCCAAGGCAGTATTAACCGTAGGAATATTTATATTTACAAAATATTTACATACAATCAGTGGTGTAAGCCAACCTCAAATTACTCAGGCTCCTAGGCCTCTGTAGTTTGGAGTCCTTCTTCCTGAACTTAGCATCAGTCGAGCCACTCGTAGGCCTAGATCGGGTCCTTGAAAACAACAGAATCCCTTCTACACCGTTCCCGCTCGTAGGGGTCTATCGCAACAGAACCAACAGTCAGAACTGGACACTGTCAGTCCCCCCCTTCTGACGTATCCTGTGTACAACATTGTTGGTGCTGTTCCCGAACAAAAGGACTAGTTAACTGTCCAAATGGAGCAGCTGGTAAGTAAATGCTAAGAGCTACAGCTACTCTAGCTTGACGCCGCTCTCATATGGAGAACATAAAACACCCTAATAAAATAGTAACCTGTCATATGGAGCAGCTGATAGTACATGCTAAGAAGCTACACTGCTCTAGCTTGACCTACCAGTCGGTAGGACTAAAACTTATAGGCCAAATGGGCACAAAACGGCATGCTACTGTCTTGAGCCTAGCAATTGTAATCAATGTTCGTCTATCACCCATGTACGAGGAAGATTAGAGCCCGGGTTTAGAATGTATCGGCAAAGGCCCTGACACCTAGTTGGAGAATTCTAGATAAGGTCTAAAGGGGTTTTTTGGTAGTCCTAAGGGCTTAGGCCTATGCTGTGGCCTACGATTTATAGTTTTCAACTAACCAGCCTAAAATGTACTGGCTACATTACCTCACCACACCCTGAAGCTCGACACGAGAAGAACCTTGGTCTCCATCCTAGGTACATGGTGCCCTATCTGCTGGTTGGTCGGCTTTGGCCCTAGGATTGCTTCGTTCTCCACCTTCTGGAAATTCGCCGGGCCTGTGGTTGTGAAACCTGGGGTATGGCCTATCCTAGCACTGGACTAGACGGGCGAAGACAAAGGGGTAGTTCTCTGGTCGGCCTAGGCCTAAGTTGGCAATCCTTGCCACGATCCACAAGACGTGGACCCAAACGGGAAAAATCCTAATTTGATAAAGAGAATACCCTACGTCAAACGTTCGATAGAACAGGACCAAGCCCTCAAGCTTTTGCATGACTCTAGGCCAGAGTGAAATGTAAAATGTACTCACCAACTTAATGTAGTAAATAGGCTAACAACCATGCCATGCATAGCAAATCGAACCCACCACATTGTGGCAGACGATTTAGGAAGAGCTGGAATCAAACCTTAGGGTGCGGACCACCCTAAGGCGTTGCCAAAAATCGAAAGAAAAACCTCAACTGTCCAGCCAGTTCGAATCTCCAAACCGTCAAAGATCACGTCATAGCTATCCCAGCGCCGACTTGCGTGCGCAGGCGCGCGCCCTCGGACGGGAAAACGTGGTACTGGCGGCTATTAAGGCTGGGAGGTGGCACCCCTGGCAGCCAAGCTTGTAGGTAGGCTGCGAGCGCGGTTTTTTTCAAGCGTTACAGTGTCTTTTTCTCAGCATTAATTCAATGTTATCTTACTTACATTACATGCATTACCATCACAAAAAGCAGTCTCGGCGACGAGCATTTTGCGAGCAAAACTGTCAATTATGGCGTCCGTGTTAAACTGCTTGGCCCGTTCACACTATCTGCCGAGTACTGAGAGTGAGACATGCTGCTTCTCAAATAATGTTATATTATCATAAGCTTTGAAAATGCCTTTTCGGCTGTCGCTACTGTGACCGGAACGGTTTGAAATAGCATCCGGGCTGTAACATCATCAGTCAACCTAGACACAATATAGCGTTATTGTCATTAACCAATAGTTCGGCTAGTTCCTTGATCGATGCATAGATTTTTATGGTTAATTTTTTTTGACTATGTATGCTCTCGATTTGATCTTTTCACGGTTCATATTGTTGAAAAGGAGGTGGTCTCCTCGAGGTTGAAAGGAGCTAATAAACTCTGAAGTAGCAAAAGAACAAGCACAATGTTTTATTGGCAAGACTTGGCAGAGAACAGTAAAGTATCGAGGCGGAATCACCGCCTTCTAAAGAAAATATGTATGCAGTTTATATTACACGGATGGGCATAGTACAGATATGATTTTTAACAGGCAATGAACAATTCACAACTTTCCACTTATCATGGCTGTAGCAATCCTCATAGTGACACGAATGTTTATGGTGTTTACTAACAGGCAAACCCTTGTCCTGTCAGCCGGCACACCACTACTAGCAGATACATTAATAAAGCTCACCTTCTTCAACTCTCTGGTCTAGTATAGTGGTACAGAACTTTCATGTGTTTCGTACTAGAGTGGAAGACGGATTCTGACGTAGTTTAATCGCACTTTTATTATCATGCATTTATTTGACCGATGTCACATTCCTGTCAACCTCCGCATTTAACCTTTTTTAAGTACGACCGCTTCCCTAGCACATTCTGACCAACACATACTCGACTCTGTATGGATCAGACATGCATGACTGTTTACTTTGAACCAAGAATTGGCATGTACAATTTATAGTAGCGATAGACAAATATTATTAAATTTAAAACCTTCTCTGATAAGAAATTTTATCAGATAATCCACGACCAATCGATATCGTTATTACTTTTTACGCAAAGTAAAACTTTGAAATTCATATTTATATAGCCAACCAGAAAATTTGATGGGCACTGACAACTTGACTGTTGTTTGCCCTAGAACCCCAATAAACTAACTAACCACTGTTACGATGGGTACTGGTTGCCCAGCTGTTTATCACTGTCTGTGTAAGGATCATCGTTCTAGAAAACAATAAAATAATGACAACCTAGCCCTTTTCAGACCCCAGAGGACTTTTCCCCCATTTAAAATGAATTCGAGGTATGGGTTCAAAAAAAAATAATATAGAGATATTTTTCTTTGTTTTTCTTCCACGAATTTTAAGGGTTATGGCACCCTCACGAATGTGAGGGCTGGGGCCTAATGTCTTCCGGTTAAATCACATGCATTAATTGTAAAATAAATTTAATTGTGGACGAATACTTGTATTTTAGGGTCTATTTATCTAAAATCTAATTATTATTGAAATTCATTTTAGTTGTTACCACTGTTCCCCAATCAACAATATGAAATGAGTTGTCATAACTAATTGTTTACAAACCGCTATTTTCACATTTTACTGTTTGTAAAGATTTGACAACAAAAAACAAATTTTGGCCAGTTCGGGGGCGGAAACACTGCAACTTTTCACCTTCTGTTCACATTTTACATTTACACATTAGTGTGGATGACTTGAGCAGTTTATATCTTTTTGTCAAACAAAGATATCCATTGCATTGTCACATCGCGTGCGGTCTGCGCTTTTTTACACTCCGGAGACGGCAGCAACGTGGGGGGCTTTTAGGGCATCAACAACAGGCTAGTGGTCCGTCACTGTCAAGTCTTTGGTCGATGCCTGGTACATTAGCTGAGGCAGTACCTTTTTCCTTCCGGGCTCACAATCCTCTTCTCCATCCTGCACGATCAGCATCTGAAGAAGTAATAAAGTTGTCAGGTCAATGGCGTTTTGAAAAATCATTGCTAAAAAACTAAAAAAGCAATCCAGGTTTTGTTATCACATGAGTGAATGCCTACTTTTCTTACCTCTAGGTGGCGGTCGTTACTTGTAGACACGGTGAGAGCCTCTCCAAGGGTCAGTCGGAACTTGAGTAAATCCATCGTTCGCTTCTTTGCAACCCCTGTTGCACGGCACTCTTCCCTGTGTTGGAGCCACATGTTAACTATGGCTAGATCCATACAATGAAGAATTACTTTTAATGTCCACTTTCTTGTTTTGAAGAAAGTACGGTACGCTTCCATGAGCTGGTCACAGATGTCAACACCACCCATAAACTTATTGTACTAACGTACAACTCTTGGGCAGTTAACGTCAATGTATTTTTTATCTTTCTTACACCAGCGCTGAACCTCGGTCACTGGTTCTGTCCCTTGCATGGTTGATATCATCGTTACTACCTTGGAATCCTTCCATCGAGTAACAGCAACATTGTCGTCATCTCGACAAAACTCGTCCATTTCTCCACGAACTAATTTCGTATCGGCCTTGAATTTTAGGTTACGAATTCTGTTCGTCATTATGGTTCCCGTTCCCTCAAACCCCAGGCACAACAACTCATCCATCAACAATACAGTACTAAAATACCGATCAAAGTAAATGCAGGATCCCGGTGTCAGTGACTCCACCAACCTTAGAACTACAGACGGGCCTAGCCCTAGGTTGCTGTCTGGAAGCCTGGTGGTCCCACCTCGATAGATTTCAAAATCCATGACCATGCCTTGAGAGGTGGTCATGACAAAGTTTTTCAACCCAACCGGTCTTGGCTTATTCTTAACATACTGGCTTAAAGTACACCTGCCTGTAAAGGGAATCATCTGTTCATCTATTGAATAATTCTTTGCTATGCGTGGTAGTTTAAGGTAGCGATTCCTTACGGAATCAATGACAGACTGCACCTTCCATAGCTTGTGTAGTGGTTTTTCATTTTCGTCTGCCGTTGTTTTCGTGTCCACAAAGTGGGGATGAAGGGCGCAACTTAAAAGGTGGTCCTCGGCATAACTCTTTCAGATTAAACTATGTTATCCTAATTAGTTTTGCCAATACCTTATATCTTAGTATGCAAGTGCAGGCCCATTACTATGGCATGCCAAACATTTTTTTTAATTTCCGTAGCAATCAGTTTTTGAGTTCTTTGCCCGGATTTGCTAGCGCATCATGTTAGTACAACCTGCCGTTCACAAAAAAATCCTCAGGAAATAATCCTCAACAATAGGCAATGGTGTCCTTACTCACAGTACTTCACAGGTACATCAGGAATGGTGCTGTCTTCTCTGGGAATGTGTCCCAATTCTCCAAGTGAATTTTGGGAGCTAGGCCTAGGGATTGAACGGCGAGCCCTGTGCTGGTAGGACCTGGCCGATGTCTAGTAGTTGAAGGTCTACGAGACCTTCATCATCGCCCTTGATAAACATTGTCCATCAGAAAAGTTCCTGACTACATCATTCTCCAAAACCATTTGGTTGTGTGTACGTAGCATTCCAAATCGTCGTCACTTGAAAAATCTTCGATGTCCGAATTTTCAAGCAGGTCATAAATTTCCGCAGTTGATCTCGGACCTGTAATTTAAAATTACACCGTTTTTAAATCATATTTGTACAACTAAATGCGATTCTCGATTCTCTCATTCATCAACTTGTTTTCTTTAATTGGTATGCTGTGAGCATTGGTGGCGCTTAAGGAAATTTTAATAACTGAATTGGCATAGTCACTTTTTCCTAGGAATCGTTCAAACATCTAATATGTAGAGTTAGTACTTAGTTGCAATACCTTGTGATAATTTTAAGACGGCACCCTCTGATTTGCCATTATCCATTTGACATTTCCTCAACATGTCTGCTTCCGAAACACACTGTTTAAACCAGGTGACTATAGAGTTTACCTGCACAATTCGATGTAGCCCTTCAGTTATTTCTACTGCTTTACTTGCTATGAGATTGAGTGTATGCGCGAAGCAAGGCAAATGCTTGTTACGAGTGAATGTATCCGTATAGATTTAGTCGACACAGCCGAAATCTTTCCTGTAGAAATAAGGTAAAGAAAACAGATAAAAATTATTAAAATAGACACGTGAAAAGAAACCCCCCAAAAACACCCATCAGGAAAGTTTTAAGTAAATACCCCAAAAAATACCACTTGGAGAAACATTTTCCAGATAATTATCTTTTCATTACAAGTGTCCAAGGAGACGCCATACCATTTACATCATAGGTGGGTTTGGTAACTGATTTGGCTTAAGTCCATCAGTTCGTGTCCTTAGGTTTGTAAACGGATGACTTGGAGCCGGGGAGATCCTAGCAACGAAGCCATAATAAATTCAGAGTTGTTTCTGAATCGCCTTGTTGATTCTTGCGTTGATTCGCGGGTGTTCGCACTGTCCCATAACCACTGATTGCTATATTTCCTATAAAAAAAAAATATCGTCTTTGGTTGGTTATCGCTCACGTCGTCGATTGCGTTTGGGCCTACAGGGTTAGCTTGGTCGCTTTTTATTTAAGTCTCCACTTAAAATCCATTATATTTCTGTGGCTGAGTGGATAGACTCTAAATACAATTTATTTATTTATTTATTTATTTATTTTTATTAATTTGAATATAAAAGTAGGCTCGAATACCTTTCCAAACCGCCCTAGCACAACTTTGGGAACTTATCTTTTGGGATGCCAGTTGTTCAGGGATTTTATGCATTTCCATCGGCCAAATTTTCTTGCCACTTAATTTTTTAATACGTAGGCAGGTAAACAGCAATTTTCTTCAGGCATGAAGTGTGCGAAGAGGTTATAACTAAAAGTGCTTAGGACCCTCCAAAAAGTGACAGCCTGTGGCAAAAAACAATGAAAAAACAATCAGAAAACAAATCCCGTTTGGTCAAACAGCCGTGTCAGAGCACTTACTCGCGTCTCTTCTTGGCAGCCATATGCACAAGCAAAAGGATTGCACCTCTCCAATACTGTCGCAAGTGTTCATATGTTTTTGACACTACATAGACCGGTAAATTGTGTGGCCGAGCTGTCGTCCTCATACATCATTATCGTAATGCACGTTTTCGACGAATTGATTATTCTTTCGGGGCACTTCACCCCGCACTTATGAATCGCTTTTTTCCGCCTTGGGTCGTCACAGAACTTTGACACATCAGAGTTTAACATATGATGGTGCAACACCTTCAATCAAAGTTTCAAGATTATTAAAGAACACCTTCAAACGTTTCGGTGCTAGCATGAGACCTATTGCGAGAAATGTTAGCAGAAACTCGCAGCCGTTAAGTATTGTTATGTATGCGCAGGAAACCTTCACACCAGTCATTGCCAGGTAAATTGCTCTTGAATTGGGGAGGAGATCGGTCTATGCACAAAGAATATACATACCATAGTTAAATTAGTGCCTAATGATAGCATTTCCATATTCCGTACTAGTAGGCTTCGTAAAGAGTAGGTCTAGAACTAATGGTGTATGAATAGTTACTTGCACTATCAATGTAGTCCTTGACACCAATAATGTAGCTAGAGTATTTAATGATGGGTCCCCCCAACTTGAACAGTTGTTAATTTTTTGTGCTAAATATGTTTCCTACAATCTACAATCACAAAGTCACCTTACGAACGGTGATGATATTCTGAATGCATCATCCCCTTACGTACTCTCTCTCCCTTGTCGTTCGTCTCGATTAGCCGAGTTCACTACAATATGATCGTTAAGCAATATTCAATCAATCAAATTGTAGAGCAAAATTAAGCCACCCCCCTCGACTGTTTCGGATTTTATAGAAGTTGACCATGTTAGCAATCTAGTTCTGTTCCTTGTCCAATCTTTTGATGATTGAACGCGCACCACTCCAGAGCGTTTGTACATCTCAATTTGAGTGCTTTTTTAGCGTGCCGAGTACATGGCTGTCTCGTGAAATACCTTAAGAAACACTAAACCACACAACTAAATATCTTCAAAATTTCCTCCTAGGCATCTTTCATCGGCCCTGACGAAAGCCCGCCTTGTGGCTTAAACTCTACTTTATTTGGATGGTACATAGCCATTTGTCCCTATTACAACCTTCTTGGCTTTTCGGGGCAGCTTTTAAGGGAGATGGCGAATTTTTCCGGTGCGCATTTACATGTCTATAATAACATTAAATCCATGTATACGCAATATCTGCGACAAAACTCCAGTATCGCCACGATAACCCTCCTATACATATAGAAATAATTCACTCGCAACCAATGAATTACACCTTTCCGAGTTCATGAGCCTATTGGCGTCCAACACAGTTTTTTGAACAGTTTTTAATGCTTTTACGTGCAGATTCCGATATGACCTCGCCGCCCGCCCCTTTTGACTACACCTTACACTCACACACAGCAACCACTGCACCTGCAGCCGTTCGTCCTCACAGTCCGGTCTGTGTTCGTTCTTCTTGCGGCGACGGTGTTTTTGTCTCCGCCTAAGGTCTGTTCGTGTTTGTCCCCTCCACTGTAGACGGAGTTAGCTTTAGTCCTCTGCTGATTGTTTGTTTGGCATATCTTTTGGCCGTTTTTATTTTTTCGCGTCGCTTCTCTTAAATATTTGTGAAACTTCGGGACATGGTCTGATTCTGGTCCAGGCTGGGAGGTTTGTTTTGCTTCTTTATTCTTTCTGCTTGTCAGGGAAGTGTTTGTTATGTTAGTTTTTCTCAGTTCTGTCTGACAGCTTGAAAGATTTGATGTTCACAAAGAGTCAGGTTCTTGTTCAGTGTGTGGATGAGAGCCTAGTCCACACAAAGAGGTGCCCGTTTTCTGTGCTTGGGTTTTTGTTATAACCGAATTCCCTGTGTTGTGTTGCAAATTCCTCTTTTGTTTGAAGCACTACTAATATAAGTTAGTAATACTAAGTGGGGTTATTGACGCTTTAATTTGTGCCCATGTTTGTGCCATTTTTTGTGGCTTGGTTTGTTCAGTGGTAGGAAGTACTTTCATATTTTGTTCCTCGTTTTTTATCTGGCCAGCTTATCCGGGAAGTGCTCGCTATCTCAGTGTTGTGCTCTGTCACTCCCCAAGTTGTGACACCCAAATCCGTGGTTTTCATGACTGAAGCAGGATTGTTACGACTTTCCCCAGCTCAGTGAAACCTGGTGGGTTTTACCCAATCAAACTCGCTTTAAAAATAATTCCGAATCCATCAACCTCTGCAAGTCACTGTTAGGCTTATTAAGGCTTAGATAAGTGATCTACGAGATTTGATTCGTATTTCGCCATGTGCTCTCAGAGCTCTACATCACGTCCGATGATCGTATCGTTTATGGTTATTTGGCGCAGAATCTGGAGCCCACTCTTTTTAAGTGTAGACCATGAATTGTGTAGTCTTCTTTTGTGAGCTGATCCAAGTTTAGAAATGTAATATTTACTTCATTTGCTTCTTTGTTGATTAGGTCATTGATAAGGCCATTTGTGTATTTTATTTGTGGGCTTTATTTCTTCCCTTCTTCATCATAACGATATGGTATCGAAGAAATTATTACATTTGGTTTAAGTGATATATTTATCAAGACCCTGATTGTGTGCTTGATTTCTGGTGTCGAACTTAGGCTCCTGTATGTTTTATTTTGTCCCCCCAATAATTACTACAATATCTGTAGGAGACAGTGACTTTATAAATTAAACGACAAATTTACCACTTTTTCAAAAGGAGCATTTGGTTTGAAGAAGCTAATAAACTGTGTATTTTTTACCTGAAAACGCTATGACATGTCTTTCCTGAACCGTATGGTGTTTTCCGGTCCACCAGTCTTGTCTCCATGTTTCCACTTCTTGTTCCATCCCGCTTTACTAGGCTTACACACCTTTTCCATGTAGCTAGACCTAGACTTTCTATTAACCATAGATCTATACCTTTAGTTTACCTTCATTTTATAATGAAATTTTAAATTTTTGTAATATATAACCTAATTAACCAAAGTTCGACATATTCTCTGATTTTAATTCTTTCAAAAAATCAATCCGTGATTGGACTGCAGTTGAAGGTCATTAGCATTTCCCCCTCTATTCTTTTAAACATTATTTACTCTTATGTTTTGTTGCACTTACAATTTTGATATATTTGTTTATTGTTCATCAATATAAATAATTATTAGTTAATTTGAAGGTTTATTAATGTAATTTTAATTTTTCCTTATTTATATATTATAGTGGATTGTCTATGTAAAATGGTACTTGTGCTGTACGAGACTCTTAAATAAATAAATAAACCAAGAAAGCTAGAATTTTATTTTAAATCAATGAACCGCTATGTCAAACCCGAAATTTCCCCCAAAAAATCATCAATATGGTCAACATTGTCACATTGTCAGCATGCAAAAAATTGCAATACTATTTTGTATTTTGTACACGTCAAATCTGAGTTTCTTTTTTGTCTGAATGTCTGAATGGGTTAAACTAGGCCTTAGCATCTAAATTTAAATTTTTTTAAATGCTTAAATACGTCAAATGTTCAAATAGGTTTATATTAAATTCCACCAATACATATGTAGGCCTATTCCCATCAATAGCCATAGTAAAACTTGACCTTGTGGGCATTAAAAAAGATTTAATTGAAACTTGTGAGGATATAGAATCAACACTAATATAGAACTGCATGTTAACGATTACATCGCTCCTTGACAAGTTTGTGTTTCATATCAACTAAATTAAAAGTCATTGACAAAGCCCTAATACATGCAGTAAAAATACTATTCAATTATTTACCTGAGGAAATAAAAAGTTAAACAAACATGATCATGTTTAAAAGAAAACTGAGATGCTGCCTTATAGAAAAATGTCTGCATAATATAAGTGATTTTAAGGAAGCATGACTACTACTGTTCTGTAAGCTATGTGTATGTAGCCTAAATTCTGGCGTGCTACAATCTACAATCTACCTGTGAGTGAGGTGCAATGCGCTGTGTTACAGTTGATCTGTAATGACAGTAGAATCCATAGATAGGTATTGTAGTATCTGCAATAAAATAGTATCGTCGCGATGAACCTCACTACACTTCTAAATATAGCTCACAACCAATTATTATACATCTTGGAGATCATGTACTATTGTCATCATACGACTTTGTATAATTTCAATGCACTTGACGTGCAACATGGATATGACCTCGCCGCTCCGCACCTTTTGACTGCCATCTATACAGGCTACAGTACACACAGCGGCACGGCAGTCTCGCAGTCGGTCAGTTATTATTGGCGGAGGCGGATGTGTTTTGTCTCCGCTCTTTGTGCTGTTCTTGTTCGGTCTCCACAGTACAAGGAGTCGGCTTCTGTTACTACTGAATGTGTTTTGTTTTATATGTGTTACCGTTACGAGGATGTCTGTTCTGTCCAGACTGTAAGTTTTTTTTACTCCCTTTTCTGTATTGCGTGTCAGTCAAGTGCTTGTTATCTCGTTATTGCGCCCCGTTTGTTCCGTCCATTCAGCCCCTGGGGTTTCTGTTTGGTCAGTGTGAGATAGCTCGTCTTACTGCTGCGTGTTTGGTTTCAGCAAGTTTTGGCTGTTGTGTCCTCACATTGTTCTGTTAAATGTTCGTTAACTTCATGACGTTGTCTGTTCTGTCCAGACTGGAAGGTTCCGTTTGCTTTTTATTCTACCCTGCTTGTCAGGTAATGTCTGAATGCTACGCACAACAGACTAACATGCTGTGTAGTGTTTGCCCTCCCTTGTACTGAAGGTACGACCTCCTACTTCCCTACTTTCTCGTCGGGAGGAGGTAGTTTTCAGGGATTCAGCGATTCATGGAATCTGCATGGAAAATGACTATTACAGATTGACCAATTAGTCCTACCTTTAGACATGAAAGTTTTTTAATACAAACAAGCTTAAAAAGACAATGGCAACATTATTGGGACAAGATTGAACCCCAACATAAAACCATGTTAAAAGTGGTTTAATAATGAACATTAGGGTACTTGCTGGTGTACCAAATTTATAAAGGATCCAAGGAATTACCATCCTTTAAGAACCTATAATTAGCAAGCTTCCTGCATGTACGGCTACGTGTGATAGCACACCAACGACATAACAATTCAAACTGTAAGTAGTTAATATATAATTATAAATACTAATATGTTAGTTTTATTTTGTATATGTGATATTGAAATTATTGTAACTAGATAGATTGTATTGTAGATAGTTTTATTCGTCGGGGAACTTTCCCCTTCCCTTTGACTACCCCCCCGACGGCGATGACAACGACAACACGGACGGATGATGACGCAGACGGAGACGATCACGACGTGGGGGAACCCCTGCCCTCCCCATACGCTTGTGGCTGGTTCTGACCAGCACAGGCCTGTCCACCCTTGTCCCCCCGCGTCATCCCTTACGTCCCTCCCTTCGTCTCGATTAGCCAAGTTGCATAAATATGAGACGTTAAGCAATATCCAATAAAAAAAAGTAATAATAATAATAATATTTTGTATTTGTGATATTGAAATTATTGTAACTATCTGGAGCAGAGATGTTTTTGTTCCGCAGTTTCTTGTTTGTTCCTGTGAGCGATATCCAGCACTTCCGGCTTGAGTGAATGTGGTGCAAATGCGATTTGCTCTTCTTGAAGCCATTTTGACGATCTCTTTTTTTTCTCAAAGTTTTACCTATTCATTTCCACATGATAGTTGCCTGTATTGTTGCCAGATGCAGTGGCTTTTTTATGTACTCTCCTGTTCGTCTATCCTTCTTTGTTGTGTTGACTATGGACGCTGTATGGATTCTTGATATCATGCAAACCTCCCTCTTGTCTTTCCATACATGAAGAAGTACATCATCTTTTCGCTTGAATACTGAGTCTCCCTTTTTAGTTTTTTCATATCCTTCTTCAATGTTGCAGGAAGCCCCCTGTTGGCTCTTATTGTTCCACACACTCTTGTATTTCTATCTAGCAAAGTTTCCGACATTTGCACACTATTGTAAAAGTTGTCCTGATACACATGATGGCCAAGATCCAAATAGGGTTCAAGTACCGACAAAACAGTCTCCACCAACCTTTTTCCTTGTGCTGCGTAGATTTCCATTTTACAAATATAGCTACTTTTTGCTTCACACACCATTCTTACGAGAAGTCCATATTTATTTATTTTACCTGGGTTGTATGTCCTAAACCGCAGTCTTCCTCTCCATGGAATCATTCCTTCATCTAATGACAGTTCCATGGTTGGACTGTACACTGTCCTGAATTTATCGAGCATGTATTCATAGATAGGATGAATTTTATACAACCTATCCGAATCTTGTGTTTGCAGATCATTGTCACTAAAATGCCACACTTGCCAAATGGCTTCGAATCTATTTCTACTCATAGTTTGAGGGAAAATAGGTGTGGCAATAGTAGGGTCTGTAGACCAGTAGTCTCTCAAAGTATTTTTTCGTACCTGCCCCATCAATAGGAGTAAACCAAGAAACCTTTTTAGTTCTGCTGTGGTTATATCATTCCACTTTATCTTCCTTTTAGGAACTGTCCATCTATCAATGTTTTGAGTTCTATAAAGGTTTTTCTGTTCAGTCATTCAGTCGGGATTGTGGATTTGGCAGGGGAGATAATTGTGTTGGTAATATAATTTACTTCGTCTTGAATGTCATCATATTTTTTTCCCCTAAACACGGCTAGTTTCTCAAACGCAGACCAGTCACAAAATCACGAAATCACCACTCACTCGAAGCTTGGCACTGTAGTCCCTATATCACACAAAAATTTGGCTCCTGAGCAGTCCTACTGACACATTCTCATAGACCTTCGGTAAGCCTATAATAAACGAAATCATGAAAGGTCTACACATAAATAAGGCATTGAACGGTGGAATCCGCATTAGCCCAATCATGGATGTAATCTAGGCCTACTTACCAGCAGTTCCATTGCTGTCGAATGGATTTACGAGGCCCTCCAGGCCAACCCCCATCACTTCCCGCTAAATGTTGGTATAGGATGGGTCCAATGTAGGGAGGACAGGGATGCCTCTGCCAGTGTTGTATAATGTTGTATAATGTATTCCAAAATTGTCTGATATTGCCGAACCCTTAAGAAGACTTACAGATAAGACCGTAAAATGGGCCTGGCAATCAGCTCAACAAGTTGCATTCGATACTATAAAAGAACTTGTAACCACTGCACCTGTTCTCAAGTACTTTGACGTATCTGACGAAGTCACAATACAGAGTGACGCTAGCGATGTTGGGATCGGAGCAACATTAATGCAAGGTGGACAACCTGTAGCGTTTGCTTCACGCACTTTATCGAACACTGAAAGGAACTATGCAGTCATCGAAAAGGAATGTCTTGCAATTGTGTTTGCTTGCGAACGGTTTTCACAATACCTTTACGGTAAAGACATCATCCGAGTTGAATCCGACCATAAAGCTTTAGAAATAATCTTCAAGAAATCATTGTTACAAGCACCTAAACGCTTGCAACGTATGCTGTTAAGGTTACAACGGTTCAATCTTCAAGTAAACTACAAACCTGGAAAGGAGATGCTGATTGCAGATCTCCTGTCGCGAGCAGCTGTTCCAGGAGGGAGTAAAGAAATCGAGAAGGATAACATCATTTATCAGATGGAAACAGAAGATAGGATACACCGTGAAGTAGAAGAAATCAATCAGGCTGAACACCTAAATGTAACCAGCGAAAGACTACAACAAATCCAAAGATGCATGGCAACAGATGAAGTACTACAGTCACTCATCACGACCATTCTTTCTGGATGGCCAGTTGACAAATCAAAAATTCCAATCAATATCGGGGAATATTGGTCTTGCCAAGAAGAGCTTAGTGTACAAAATGGTGTTGTGTTTAAAAATAGTAAGATTATCATACCAAAGACGATGCGGCGTGAGATGTTGGTACGGATACATGCCAGTCACCTTGGAACCGAAGCATGCTTAAGAAAAGCCAGAGATGTTTTGTATTGGCCGCAGATGTCAGCCGACATTCGAGAGACTATAAAACATTGTACAGCGTGCCAAGAGTTTGCAGATAAACAAGAAAAAAGAACCGCTGCAAACACAACGCACACCGGACATTCCATGGTCTCGAGTGTTAGATGAAATAGAAAATTCATTGGCAACCACACTCGTGGAAGTAACTAAGAAGAACTTTAGCCGTCATGGAATTCCCGAAGTGTTAGTCACAGATAATGACACTCCATTTGTCAGTGCAGAGTTTAGAAGATTTGCCACTGAATGGGAGTTCACACACAACACATCATCGTCAAGACATAGCCAATCCAATGGAAAAATAGAAGCAACAGTGAAAAATCGTTAAACGGTTACTAAAGAAAACCTTCCGCTCCAACTCCGATCCTTGGAAGGCAATCCTAGATTGGCGAAATACACCAACAGACCAGTTACTGGCTAGTCCAGTACAAAAACTAATGTCCCGTGGAACCAGAACAACCTTACCGACAACTACGTCACTTCTGGTCCCAAAAGTGGTAGATGGGGTTTTGGAAATATTGAGCTCAAGAAGATGCGAATGAAGAGCAACTACGATAAGACAGCCAGGCCATTACCAGAATTACAAGTTGGACAAGACATTCGCCTTCAGCCGAATTCCAACTCGACACCTTCTCGCGGTTTGGCCCGTGAATAGGGGAGTGTCACTCTCTGCAATTAATGGCGAGCTCTGGGTCGTCGTCGGGGAACTTTTCCCTTCCCTTTGACTACCTCCCCGACGGCGACGACAATGACAACACGGACGGATGATGACACAGACGGAGACGACCACGACGTGGCTGGTTCAGACCAGCATAGGCCTGTCCACCCCTTTTCCCCCCGCGTCATCCCTTACGTCCCTCCCTTTCGTCTCGATTAGCCAAGTTGCATAAATATGAGACGTAAAGCAATATCCAATCATCAATCATTCAGCCGAATCCAGGAGATCGCGATAAGCTGTGGCGACCCGGGACTGTAGCCGAGAAACTGTCAACCAGATCCTACATTGTGGATGTGGATGGATCAAAGTATCGAAGAAATAGAAAATTCATACGAGAAGCTCCAGTCCAAGCTGACACAGAGAGGGAACCTGATGTCACCAAAGTAGGACTACAAACTGCCACCAGATTGAATGAATCAGAACCTCATGTAGATCAGCCAGACATAGAGCAGGAAGTTCAACTGGTGCCGGCTCACACCCAAGACTCGCCTGGACAGAAGATGCGAACTCGCAGTGGAAGAAGAGTGATACTTCCGTTACGATACAAGGAATAATAATTAAATATATTAAGTAAAATTGTTGACTAGCTATACATAAACGAAGAAGGGAAGATGTTGTATCATAGTATGCATCTCTTTACTATGTATACTCCATGTATGGCTGTTGTCATAACAACAGTGTCATTTAATAAACAACAGTTATCATTGCTAATCTTGTCAACAGCCAGTCTTCAAACGCTCCTTCTTCTCATCAATCAGAACTTTTTTCACAAACTTAAACTGCTCCTTCTTCTCATCCATCAGAGTCTTCTTAACAGCCCTCTTGGTTATCAAATTTTGATTTTAAATTGAGTAGGGTTCGTGCGTGAGCCCCACATTGAGCATTAAACTCTTCCTGGAGCTTTGCCCAACCGTGCTCATTTTCTTTGTTAGAGAGTGCATCTGTCTTTTTACATTCTATGACAGAGCAATATTTTCTTACCAAAGCCCTTAATAGCGCCTCTTCCGAGGCACTAAAATTACTGGCACGCTTGTGTTTTGGTATAGTATTTTCGTTTTCTGACATGATGTGACTTGTGGGCATACAGAATACAATTGCAAAACAAAATGTAAGAAAATAACTTAGGCCTTACGCTTCTTTACAAGAATGTCAACTCAACATCAACAGGTGATCAGCTGAGATGAAGCGACATGTGAACAACTTAACAAAACGAGACGTGTTTATTATATCTTCGTATGCATACGAACGAATTACATACGTAGATGTCTTGATATTTATTAAATATTAATATATTGTGTTAATGTCATCGATAAAGATGTTCAAAAGCACCTTTTATGAGTTCAATTATGTATATAAAATATTATTTATTATCGTTCACAAACAAGCGATTTTATTGTTCAGAGGTTGGCCGACAAACCGACGTGTATGCATACGTAGAGTGCGCGTGCTTTCATTTAGAGTCAAGACAGAAATGCCAGCTGTAACCAATCACAACCTTCTAAAGAGTTCGTCAGCTAACGGAGACTAAAATCGCATTGAAAAACGCAAACTGCACAACCATTGATTAAAACTATTCGTAAAGCTAATCGGTCTGTTAGCTGACGAACTCTTTAACAACTGATTGAAAAACCGGCCCTTACTGGTTGTGCTGACGGTGTGGCTCAGTATGAATGGTGTTTGAAGTAACCTTGACCTTGCTGACGATGACAACATGCACGCACAATTTGCTTCTTGCATAGCTCTACCACAGGTTTGGTTTTGTGTTGTGAGTTTTGTTTGCATGCAGTTAGCTGATTTTTAGTGGCCACCATCTGCCTGATGAGTCCCAGAAGGACGAAACGTGTTGTGGATTAAGGTAACAACTTTAAATTAGCTGCAGTTGTCATCAGCTGGTGAAAAGTTTTGTCGCCCCCATCCCTTCAGGCTGGGATTTATGTTCTCTTTGCATTCCTAACCGTCAACCCTTCCCCAATTTTGAGGTAAAAGTAAGGTTTCTAAATGAATGCAAATCTAATATGAACGATTTAACTTCCAATACACTTAACGTGCAGCATCGATATGACCTCGCCGCCCGCACCTTTGACTAATACCTGCACGCAAGCAGCATTGAACTTCGCCTCGCAGTCTGCCTGTTGTTCTTGTTGCAGGCAGACGTGTTTTGTGTCCGCTCTTTACTCCTCTTCTACAGGGCCTCCAAAGTACATGGAATAGCTTCTATTACAGCTGTGTGTTGTTTGAGCAACTATTTGCATTCGTTGCCTAAAACAATATTTTACGTTTTAGATCTTGGCACTGTGACCCCAATAGTTTGCTGACCTGTCGATTGCTCACTCATATGGCCTTGTCGAGAGTCATATCCACTTCTTTACCACTCTGAAATTTCATAGACGTGCCGTGAGGCGTTGGAGTCATGTTTGTAATTCGGGGTCCCTAACTGCCATCTCCCATCTGCCATCATTGTCACTTTTAAATTAGATCTAAGTTGGAAAAAACCGATTCCTTTGACACGTTTTCGTAAAAAAAAGGAATCCTTGTTTTTTTGGGCCCAGCACATATGAATTCTGGGTTGCCCCGTTGTTATGATGAGCCTCACTACGTATCTTGATATATTTCTCACATGCGCCACTGTCGACAACACTATTTGAAAAACCGTCGGGGAACCCTTCCCTTTGAAATACCTCCCCGCGGCGACGACAAGGGCAAAAACGGACGGATGATGACACAGACGAGACGACCAAAGACGTGAGGGAACCCCTGCCCTCCCATATGCTTGTGGCGGTTTTGACCGCACAGGCCGTCCACCCCTGGTCCCCCCGCGTCATCCCTTACGTCCCTCCCCTTCGTCTCGATTAGCCAAATTTCATAAATATGAGACTTAAAGCAAAATCCAATCAAAAAAAAAACGTAAATGCACCTTTCGGCAGCTTTGGGTATATGACCTCGCCGCCCCGCACCTTTTGACTACTTCCTGCACGCAAACAGCAGAGATCCGGCCTCGCAGTTGTTTTGTCCCAGGCAACGTTTTTTGTCTGCGCCTTTGCTCTGGTCTCATTGGGCCTCACATACATAGAGTTAGCTACTGTTGCTGCTGTGTGTGATGTTTTTTCAAGTCTTTGCTGGTTTCCCGTCTCATTCATCATTCTGTTTAATGTCTAAAACTTTGTTTGTGTGGTACCTCATTAGCACCATGTGTTGTCATCAAATGAGTACAGTTCTCATGTGAATCTTAGTCAGTTAGGCCTAAAGATATCAGAACTTTTGAACAAAGAAAGTGAAAAATATAATGAGTTTCTTCATACTTGCCTATCGGGTCGTTATTTGTTATGTTATAACATCCAGGCATGCAAAAAATACGTTTATTTTCAAATATCTTTCCGCATTCGAGACCCAATCGTCAGAACATATTTCAGCGAAGTGGCGTATAATTTTTTCTTGCTCTAGTTTCTGTAAACAAAGTCTGAGGTCCCCATTGTTAAGCTAAAACCACTGCATTTTTTATTGTCTCTTCAAACTTTGTGCGGTATTCCAAGAGTTCATTGTGAGAATTGTCGAGCAAATCAGTTGCATGTGAAAAGTCACAATCCTTTGATTGCACCACTTTAGATGTGAAATTAATTGTCTCCAATATTTTTGATTAACGGTCCATTTTCCAAAAATATAAACAACTTTTGCCAATAGATGCCTCTCGCGTCGATTTTACTCCAGCGCAACCTAGTTGCGTTTTCGAGCACTGAAGCAGCTGATATCTTCTGTACCGACCCTACCTCCACAGACCAGACATACCTGGCGACAGAAAGGATGAATGGTGAGGTTGACAGAAGATGTCTGACAAGCTCATTAAAATTATTGTTTCTTTCAATAACCCTTCGTCCAGCTCACGGCCTTGTCTATTGTATACGCTGAATCATCGAGGGCTGACTGACAAGTAAATTCCTGTCTTAACAAACACATTTTTTTTATAATTACTAATTTATGAAATTATATGTGAGATCAGCAACTCCTTCACATTGCAAAATGTTTTTAATCGAATCTCTACGACCAAAATTAGCATTTCAGATCAAATAGGATGTCGGAAGTTGTAATGGTAATTTTGGTCCTAGAGCTTCAATCAAAAACATTTTGCAATATGTAGGAGTTGCTGATCTCACATATAATTTCATAAATTAGTAATTATAAAAAATTTGTGTTGATTGAGACAGGAATTTTCTTGTGGGTCCTCCGCGCCGTCTATTCGGCGTACAATAGAAGATCATCTACCCAAAACGTTTGTGTTCTTGAAAGCTCATTCAATAGCATATTCTTTGTCGCCACCGCACGCTTTTGAAGAAACAAATCCCACTTGGTCTGCACCCAGGTATGCGAGTACCCCTACCACCAAGCAATTCAGTTGAATAGAACTTGAAAAGGTGGCTTTGCATAATTCACCTGTCATTGTTTACTATCGCTTGTGCACAAAACATATTAAAATCAGGGAAATTGTTACATTTTCCGAAGTAATCGAACACAATATAGTAAATACGATTAAAGTTGGCTTTTGAATTAAAATTTTCAGACAAAATTAGACTACGTATTTGTCTTATACAAACCCCAATCGTGTATCTTCCTTTGAATACACATACTTGATGTGCAGGAGAGAAACAAAGAACCACAACAACGTTGCATCCTTGGTATTTCCTCTAAGCTTGGTACTCAGTAAGCGATGTGTAATAAATTTAAAAATGGTAATATTAACTTGATAATAAGCCTAATAATTCAATCATTAAAACGGCTTGCAGAGCACGTGATACCATTTCCTTATGAACAACAAGATAATAACGCGAACCTAATAATTGCCTCTTTTCACCAGAAGTACTTAGCCTTACAGTCAAAATTAATTATTATTAATTATTTATTATTATTAATTATTTATTAATTATTAATTATTATCTCCGTATTCGTTTCTAAGTAGGGATGCTGCCGTGCCGTCTGTTCTTGAGAGGGCGAACAACATCGCGTGAAATGAATGACAAATATTGCCAAACATTAGAATCGATTTATAAAATTAATGTTTTAGGCTTGTGTGTGTTTATTTATTTATTTATTTATTTATTTATTTATTTATTTATTTATTTATAAAGGGGCCGATAGGGGAGAGATAACGTATTCCAAAAGGATAAGTTTCTCAATAACGATAACCGAAAGAACATAAAGGTGACGGAACATCAAATTGACTTGAAGATATAATGAGAAACAAAAGAATAAGAATGAAAGAGGAAGAGCCTGATGGGCTTCTTCCTTTCCGTCAAGATAATAAAAAACCAAGGAGAAAATAAACAAAAATTCCGTCAAGATGTTAGGGTTGGGAGTGCAAACCTATCGGTCACTAAATGAAAACAGAAGGTCCTTACTGGTTCAGTGCCTGAATAAAGAGGAGCTCCCCATCAAGGATGGAGCAGAGCGCCTCTCTATCGCACCATTTTGCCTCAAAGCCGTCTATCGTCCCTCGCCCAAGGTGCCAAGCATATTCCTTGAGGAGTCGGGACTTCAGACGGGCCCTGAGGACAACTTCGTAGGGAGCAGGCACTCTGCCATCCTTGAAATAGCAGACCAGGAGCCTGTAGACCGTGCTCTTGGCCAAAACGAGAACGAAATTGGCAAGATCGATTTGGGTGACAGAGGATGATTTGTCGGGCCAGAAACCGACATACAAATCCCTCAGAGACAGTCTAGGGCGTCCCAGAATGCCCCTGATGAGGGAGTCAGCCAATCGCCACATGGGTGTTGCCTGCCGACAGGACACCAGCATGTGCCACGCTGACCCCTCGACCAGGCACCAGGGGCACAGGCGGGAGGCGGCCAACCCTGCATGATAAAGGAATATGGGGTCAGCTAGACGGTTCTTGTTGAAGCGCCACACCACCTCGGAATCGAGTCCCAAGGACGGTGAGCGGGCTAGGCCTTTCCAGTTGACCCGGTCATTGGACCATTGGCCCTCTGCGGAACCGTCTATGCCAAGCCCCTTGACCATGATGTCAAACAGGATCGACCGCCTGTTGGAATGCGGAAGCAGAGGGACCCACTTGCCGGAGAGCGGGCGGCGGTAAAAAAAGAGGCGGTGGCCAGGGCTCAGGACCCGGAATCTCCCTGACCCCACGGAAGCGGAGGCTGCAGAAAGCCCGGATCCTGTTTCCGTTGATTCTCAGGGCTTCGCGAGTGCGACGGGGCAGTTCGTCAAAACCCTGCAAGGAGTCCACCTCCAACCACTCGTCACCGACGAGCATGTCACCCAACGTCTTACATCCCAGTAAAGACCAGGAAGGGATGAAGGGAGTGGTGGCTGTAGGGATTAGGGAAGTCAGAGTGAGTGGAACGTCACGGAGACCCCAGACGGTGGATGGGAAGTTTCTCGGCTTTGGTTGCAGGGAGTACCAAGCCACCAGAACCGTGCGGAGGAACTCGGACGTGCCCCCGGGCTGCAGGCCCACCGATTTGCGGATGAAACAGTACCTGCCATCCAAGACCCAGATGTCGGAACTTTCCGAGAAAGTGCCGGGTCATGGCGTGACAATGATGGTCATCCAGGCTGGACAGAAATCGGTAGGCAAACAGCATCCGGAACATGGTCACCTTGGACGCAAGGTGAACCAGTCCGAGTCCTCCCAGGTTGACAGGAGCACACAGGTCTCGTAGACGAGTCCAATGCCTCCTGCCCGCCCATACAAAGTTGGCTAGTTCCCCCTGCATCCGGTTGACAAGAGCCGGAGGGGGAGGCACGATTTGGAAAGTGTACCACAACCTAGGGGCCAGGAACTGGTTTGCAACTAGGACGCGGCCACGAAGCGACATGGCAGACGCCCTAAAACGCCACCTGAGTATTGCTGCAAGGAACTTCTGCAGCAAATCCTCTAGGCTCCCGGCCACCACGGCAGGGGTGTTCCCCATCACGACGCCAAGAATCTTGGTGCCTTCGCTCGACCAAGCGAAATCGAGTGGCGTGTCCTGACGGCCAACCCAGCTGCCTGCCCACAGGCCCGTGGACTTAACGGCATTAAGCTGGGCCCCAGACTGTGCGGAGTACGCGCCGTACACATCCTGGAGGCGGTCGAAGTCCCGGTCTTCTGCGATGAAGGCAGTGAAGTCATCTGCATATCCGGAGACGACCAGCCTTCTCTCCGGTTGGCCCGGCAGACGGAAGCCAACCAGTCTCGACCTGCAGAGTCTGAGAAACGGCTCGGCGGCCAGAGAGAAAAGTAGCCCCGACAGCGGACAGCCCTGTCGTATGCCACGACCAAAAGCAAAGGGTGCCGTCAGGCTACACCCCACCCGCACATGGCACGTGGCACCAGCGTAGAGCGTTCGCAGGGTAGACAGGAAAGACTCTCCGAACCCGAAGGCACGAAGAAGGTGGAAAAGATAGTCGTGGTTAACCCTGTCGAACGCTCCTTGCTGGTCGAGAGACAGGACGGCCAGGGGCACTCCCTCTGCATTGGCGTACTCCAGGACGTCTCGATGCAGGTGAAGACTATCGAAGATGGTCCGCCCGGGGATACAGTAGCCCTGATCAGGGTGCACCAACGAACTCACCACCTCGCTCAGGCGCGTGGCGAGGGCGCGGGCTAGTATCTTGTAGTCCACGGTGAGGAGGGAGATGGGACGCCAGTTCTTAATCTCCATCCTGTCTCCTGATTTGATTATTGATTTGATTTTGTCCCCGGTATAAAATCTAGAGATATAATTCTTCTCGCTATATTATTATTCTTATTTCATGACGAACGATACACTGTAAAAATTTTGCTCGTGAATTTAACCATAATGTATACGGAAGTAGCATTTTCATAAACAGTTACGTTAAAATTAGCACAACATTGTAGACTTTCAATAATATAAACATGGGGTTTAAAAGTACAAGACAAAAAGTTTTTTTTACGTCAACTATGAACCCGTAATAAAACCTTCACTGTATTGTTTTATTAAGATATGTGTGTAGGTCAAATCAATACTACAATGTAAAGGTAAAGTGTAGTGGACTTTGCATTTAAATATATATGAACACGGCTCATTTTATTAAGGATTCTAGGGAACAGTAACAAAACCTATGTTGTAGTGTGATTTCTACTATCAATCTAGTTAAAATCACAACTACATTGCAGAGGTAGAATTAAATCGACTACATACTAAATAAACTCAGACACTGAAGGTTATATTAGAGCTACTTGGTAATCGTAATATAACCTGTACTGCAGTATGATTTTCACCATGAGTCCAGTTAATATCACCAATACATTGCACTGGTAAAATTAAGTCGACATTTTGACTAAATACACCTAAACACTGACAGATATATTAGGAGTACTTTGCAATCGTAATTTAACCAGAATTGTAGTGGGATTTTCACCATTAGTCAATTAAATTCACTACCACATTGCAGCGGTAAAATTAGTAATGAACAAATAATGATGACGAATCCTGTTGTCGATCATGAATAAGCTTTATTTTGAAAATTATTGTGACATACAACAGACTGAATCAATCAATACTTACAGGCATTATAAGGAAGATAGTTACAATACAATTACATATAATTAGTCATAGCCGGAACTTAGCAATAATGCTGTAAGAGTGTCATAGCACATAGTATATTTCCCAACAGTCGATAATACAATACGCAATTAACAATCAAGATATCAATAATAAAAATCGCAAAATATATTATAAGTAATTCTGTGACAGTAGAAACGAACTGTTAAAAAAACAAACACGCAACGCAAATTCTTATAGTAACGGCTACAGTCACAACTTATTTCATAGTTTCGAAAACAGATCCTATTCGACAGTATATTCTCATCTTCACAGGCAGCGGTTGTAGGAATCCGCCGTGCTAAGCGGCTAGACTGGTAGTGAGAGATAACACGCGTGGATTTATTGTTGGAGGTGCGCCCTTCACACGCTTCACTTTCGAGCCCTGGTCGTCGATGTTAAGGATCATTCTGAAACAATTACCAATGAAAATATTAGTAATAAAATAACAATAGTCAATTAAAATTAGCTACTTTCCTTGTCATTCCGTTTTTTTTTTTCCTTTTCCCAAATTAATGGGATTAGGCAAAACTAAAAAAAAATGCGCAATCAAAATCATCTTTATTAAAAAAAAACTCAACTATTGTAGATAGATTTGTAGTAGAACCGTAATTTTTTGCTTCATTATTTTTAGTATATTTTTCAAATAATGCCCAGAGGTGCCCTAAAAAAAGTTGGCTGTTTAGCAGAAAGGAGATGAAAAAATGTAGGGTTGTTATGGCTGAAAAAATTACAATACTATAATATAATATTAAAAAATATAATAATAAGTACAGCCACCCGATTAATATATGTTGTAGGCTAGATTAAAGTTTGAAATATAATTGAAAAAATTAACATTTTGCCATATTTAAATATGATATCAGATTATATTATGGATGCGTCATTTGACATTTATTCACAAATCTCAATACTTACAAAAGTTTGTCGTGTGACCACTCTCTTTGCCCCAAAATTATCCTTATATTATGAATTAGGGTAAAAAAATGTTTGACACCATGATAACATTTCCCAACCGACCTTTGATCCATTTTCTAAGAATTAACCTAGTGATAAATATTTTAGATTAAAATAAAAACATTAAAAAACATAACTGTGATCCGGGGTCAATCAAAATAACCCTACGATCAATTTTCAACAGAAGCGAATTAGGTAGGCCTATCAATGGATAGATCAATGGAACACACTTAAACTCCCCTTATAAATTTTCATAGGTGGGTTGATATAATCATCCCTTAAATCAAATTGTGAATAATTTTTATTTAAAAAAATATTCAAATTTTAAACCAAGCAACCATGGTTTGTAATAAAAGCTTATTCAAGGTTATGTTCTTTTTTAAAAAAATAGCTGAAAAGTTTAAAATTTAATTTATGTCGAATTTTGAAATTTTTTCAATAGAATTCAGAAAATGTCTTTTTATTAACACAATTAAGTTTCATCCGTCACATTGTTGTAAAAGTTAAAGTTGTTTAGTTAGGTTGTTGTAAAAGTGGTTTGATTTATTAAGTTTAAGGGCGGTCAACTGTAAGGTTATAATGCGTCACGCGCCCGTTTGAGGAACAAAACTTTAAACAGACCTATGGATGTGGAACATAGGACGGCCATGACGCTATATAATGAGGTGCTACTAAATAAAAATAGTGGGTAGAGTACGTTGTACCTATATTTGCGTGGTATAGGAATGAACGACGTTACGCTTCCTGCATTTCATCTGATCTGATTTTATCTCTCTCTATTGATTGATGGCTCAAAATAGTACATAGTGGGGTTTCAGTTGTAACTTTAGAATACCTTTGAATGAACTTCATGGTTGATGCTAGCTTCGGTGCGTACTTTATGGAGTATACGAAGTACATAGCGAAGGCTAGAAGTATCGCCTCTTCAGCGGTGGATTCGTCTTCCATCGCGTCGTTTTCTATGACCAGCAAATGCGGCCTTCAGTCTCCAACGCATCTCCGAGCACTGCTACGTGAGGATAGCCCGGTATAGGCCTACCTAATAGCCCAGGATAACTCGTCCAGCAATCGTTTTCATAAAGTTTTCGAAGGTTTTGAACCAGAGGTTTAAATAAATAAATAAATAAATAAATAGATACATAAATAAATTGTATTTAGAGTCTGCCCACTCAGTTATATAACTGATTTTCAGTGGGGGACTTTAAATCAAAGCGACCAAGCCAACCCTGCAGGCCCCGACGCAATCGACGAGTGAGCGATAACCAACCAAAGATCGATATTTTTAATAGGAAATATTGCAATCAGTGGTATGGACAGTGCGAACACCCGCGAATCAACGCCAGAATCAACAAGGCCGATTCAGAACAACTCTGAAATTTATTATGTGCTTCGTTGCTAGGACGGCTCCAAAGTCACCGTTTACAAACTCCTAAGACAAGAACTGATGGACTTAAGTCCAAATCAGAAGTTAAAAAACTTCTGACCTTAGCGGGAATCGAACCCTGGACCTTCTGCATTGGAAGCAACAACGGCTTCGTTCTCCTTGACGTCTGCTCGGCAGTCCGGGTTAGTGGAGGAACCTATATGACTGTCAAAGTTACACCGTCCTGTCGGATGGGACGTTAAGCCGTTGATCCCATGGTACTTTTCGAAAGGAGTAGGCTACGTGCCGGTACCGGGTTTCCCCTCCTCCCTTCTGTTCATACTTCATCCTCATCTATCACCACTCATCGTCTCGATTAGCCAAAGTGCATAAATATGAGACGTTAAGCAATATTCAATGAATCAATCAATCAATCGTAGGTGTTTAGTTATGAAGTCATTGACTTATTGACAAACCCTTCATTTGCCGGTTCTTCAAGTCATTGAAATAACTCCCAGCAGAGCTGCTTGATGCTGTTAGATGCCTGCTATTGAAGGTGCTTACCATACGTGCTGATCATAATGTAAGGACGTAACTTAGTTTCCACAGGGGAGGGGTTCAACGATACTTGGACATTGGAGAATGTTATCTCGATCGCCATCATCCTTTTTTCCAACTGCTGGCTCTTGGATTTAACATTCTTGCTACCATGACGTTAGCGCCAGTCTTATCCTGATCCTCATCGTCAAGGAAAGATGGTAACACGTCATCATCATCATCATCATCTTCATCTTCAACATCACAATCATAGTTGACAGCAACGTTGCTTTCCTCGATCATTTTGTTTATGTCCCCTGACACAAACAATTTTTTAAGTCGAGATTTATATTTCTCGCACGGGACATTTTTGCGAGTTGACAAGAGACTTGAACTTGTTTGTCTCACGACTAGTAGTCCCAAGAGTATATTTTTCGAACCTTTGAGTCAAGTACAAGACTAGTTGACCTACGACAATTCTTTAATTTTTCTCTCTGCTCCTCAAACACTTCCTTTGGGTAACAGCCTTTATTAGATGAGCAACATATTGCATTCGGGTTTTGCAAAATAGCAAGGCAATTATCATCATATACTTTTGTAGTAGCTGTCTTTGCAAATGCTCTCGTTATGGCACTTAATAGTTGTAACGAGTAATCCACAACAATTTCAATTGGTGGCTTTGCACCAGACCGTAATTATTCACTAAGCCAAAAGGTCGGGGAACCCCTTCCCTTTGACGACCTCCCCGACGGCGACGACAAGGACAACACGGACGGATGATGACACAGACGGAGACGACCACGACGTGGGGGAACACCTGCCCTCCCCATATGCTCCCCAAATCTTCGTACCCAACAATCATATCTTGTTTTTCCGAGTAGATTATCCCACTGCTTAGAGCTACCTCGTCCCACATGAGTGCACAGACTCGGTCTCTGGCATCCAATTTGTTTTCATTTTCTTAACATTGACTTTAAGGTACTCAAACGTCGAGCTATTGATACCTGTAAGAAATGGGATTCGGTTCAGTAAGGTTTTTAAGTCCGGATGCTGGGCAGAGCTATAAATGTTTGCAGCAACCTGTAAGCACAAGGACTTTGCTTGTAAATGGAGAGAGCAAGTAGTTTTATCCTCATTAATCCATAGACGACCCTTGGGTGCAACTTTTCCGCACTGCAGCTGGGAACAAATTCAATTTTAAAATTAAACGTTTAGAAGCTGTCAATGTCAAATTCATTTTTCCTGCTTTAGGAGTAAGCTGTGAGGCTCTTGTCACATATTATACTGTCACAGAGAGCAAGTTGTTTATCCTCATTAATCCATCGACGACCCTTGGGTGCAACTTTTCCGCACTGCAGCTGGGAAGTAAATTCAATTTTAAAATTAAACGTTTAGAAGCTGTCAATGTCAAATACATTTTTCCTGCTTTAGGAGTAAGCTGTGAGGCTCTTGTCACATATTATACTGTTTTTTAAATGGACCGTCTTAAATTTGAATTATTTAGTAAATCTTCGTTTTGGGGTACTATCAGTTTCCATTATCTGCTCTTCAACGTGTGCTGATACAGGTACAACAGGATCAGGCATATGTTGTCCATGATTGCCTCATTCTTCCGCCCATCGATGAGAAGTACTGATTGTGAAGCAAAATGCAGCGATGTTCTGCACTGTTCATACTCTTTATCTCGCATAGTTGTTGCTATCGTTTTTCTAACTGGTAACTTATAAGAAGGTCGTAGTATGATCTTCATGAAGTTTTTATAATGAATAGATTCCACAACACTAAAAGGTATGTTGCAGTTTAATAGCACTTTACCCAGTGAATCATTAGTGGCCTCGCGATCTGCATTTGACATCTGATCAAAACAAGTGAGTGTCCCAGAAGGCCTAGGCCTACTTGTCAGTCTCTTTGTCTTCGATAGCATGAATGAATCAATGTCAAATGGCTGACTGGTTTCAGTCCATTCTGCTCTTGTTGTATTTTGAACAGAATGAAGCTGTTCTACAGATACTTCAAAGAGTCAGAAATACTCCACCACTCTAGCGACTTCTCGTAAAGCCGTAGCTTGCGCAGTAGTGATCGGCACGATCGACAGCCCCCATGTTCCGCGTGTAGTCTACAATCGTTAAGGTTTTTGAAATACTTCCTCCACCCCACGAGGAACTTTGCAGGTATTGGCTTCTGTCTCTGGATTGTGATATGTGCTAAGCATAAAGACATTACGCTTATCGTTCCAGCCGAGTACGCTAACCTTGTCATCTTTGCGATAACTAACAACGCTATGTTTTGCCAACTTTAGTTTCTTGTTTTTTTAACACTCTTTTGGCAACCCTTTACGGTTGGCCATAATAGTTCTTGTGGTGTGTGTTTGAGCCGGGATGCTCTGCTCCGAGATTTGCAGTGGACTGTATTTTAGCGATTGAAGAATGGATAAGAAACATTGTAGAGTTACTTACATCATGATGGAAGTTTGAGCAGCAACTTACTTCCCGACGTCCTGGATTCGAAGCGTAGCACTGACTTGAGTGTGGTGACGTCAGCTTCAGGACGTGTGGTATGGGGAAGTAAGATAGAGAAAGACTGGCCAGTGGAAGAAGTAGAAGGAAGGAAGGAAGGAATGAGTCTGAAGACTCTGTGTTCGACGACAACACGCACCGAGGTAATCAATAAGAGCTGTGCGAGAATAAGCGAGCGAGGTTTGCTTTACGTGAGTGCCTTGCCCAGGGCAGGCAAGTGAGAGAGAGAGAGAATGTGTACTTGCTCCTATGGGCTATGAGTTACGGCTAGACTAGAGCCGGTACTGATAGCAGACAGAACAAAAACGAGATAAGCAAAACAGGAAATAAATCTGATAGGTTGAAAATTAAACAAGGCAGACAACCAACCAGATGAGAACGTGAACTACCAAACACCCAAACTACAAACTATGGAAAACAGAAGCGTCGAAAACCGGCGCCTACATACCGCCCACCTAAAATGAACTATTTTAGATACGAGAAGAACTATAACTAGAGCTACAAATATAAAACCAAACCGCAACGTACGACTAAGAGGGGGGGAGAACAACTAACTTGTTTACCGGTCGGGTAAACACTCCCTTAGACGTGCGGATGGAAGCTACTCTGACAACATTGTCTTTACCTGGGCACACTTGTATCACCCTACCGATAGGCCAAGACAAGGGGGTAGTGGCGGGCTCTAGTGCGAAAACTACGTCACCGACCTTGAGGTCTGGGCACGCGCGCACCCACTTCCCACGCTGCATCTGGGTATGTAAATACTCAGAGGACCAGCGCGTCCAGAAGATCTGATGCAGCTGGCGGACACGATGCCAGCGCGAGAGGTGTGAACTGTTATCAGCAAGGTTAACCTCGGGAGGTGCCAAAAGCGAAGTGCCTATCAGTAAATGTGCGGGGAGAGGTAGTCAGGACCCTCCAGGGGTCGAATGAAGGGGCACAAAGCGGTCGACTATTCAATACGGCTTCGATACGCGCAAATAATGTAGCATACTCCTCGAATGAAGAGAAGAATCCTTAATTAGGCGATAAAGGAGCAGCTTGGCGGATTTCACTCCAGCTTCCAGAGGCCCCCGAAATTAGGGCATAAGGGGGATTAAAATGCCAGCGAACACTACGTAAGGCAAGCTTGTCAGCTATGGTAGTTTCAGCTGAAGTGAGAAAATCGTGAATTCGCGGAGCGTGCGAGCAGCACCTACGTAATTACGGGCACAATCGGAATAAATGTCAGCAGGAAGTCCCCGTCGGGAAAGAAACCGGTCAAGGCACGCGAGGAAAGCTTCTGTGGATAGGTCGGAGACCATCTCCAAATGAACAGCTTTAGTTGCCAGGCAGATGAACAGGCATAAGTAACCCTTGACGATGGGGGCGTTACGACGAGAGCTCGTCTTCACGGAAAAAGGGCCCGCGTAATCAGTGGCAACTTGGAGGAAAGCTCGTGAAGGCTGAACGCGAGGTTCAGGCAGATCAGCCATGAGGGGCTGAACGGACTTGGCGCGGAATTTAAAACAAGTTAAGCAACGTCGGATACGTTGCCGCAACAACCCACGTAGGGAAACAATCCAATACTGCTGTTGGATGAGCGCTTGCACCGTGCGAGGACCAGAATGCAATGAAATGATATGAAATGCATCACATAAGAGTACATGATATATATGTAGATACTTCTTCACTTTCTTCTTCCCCTGAAGCTTTGTAACATATGCCGCCAACCCTGGGGAGTACTTTGAAAGCAAAAGTTATTAGGTTCTCGAAATTTCCTTGCTCCTCGTGGTCCCAAGTTTCTCAGTGCCCCCTGAAAGCTGGATTATGACGAGCTAAATAAATAACTATGTCCAGACGCCGAGAAGGTGAGTATTCCAGCCAGTCTCGTTTTTTTACTGTGCCATCTGAGAGTTGTTGGGTACCAAGTGTGTACCACCTACCTTTGTGATCCTCGGGAAACATTCTTGACGCAAGTCACTTGCCTTTGGCTGACATGGAACTGTAACTAGAATACGTTTGCTTTCTGTGGGAGTAGAAGATACTTTACAGCAAATTTGAGCTGGATCGTGTATGAATCTTTTTAATCTGTTTTTTTAACATCTGTTAAAGCTGGGGCTAGTCTATTACTTTTAGAGTGGCTTCCGCTCTCTCCACACATACTCGTTAGTTGCATTTACAAAAATAGTGTTACAATACTTAAAATGTAGTTTATAACAATACTATTGTAAATCATGATTTTTGACCAGTTAGTTAATTTATTACTAGGGCTCGGATGTTCGGGAATGAGAGTGCCAACAATCACATTTGCCACATACCACCCCTCTACGTCCATTGTTTCGTCGATTGACACCCAAATTTTCTTGTCGGTGACACTTGTTCTGATTTTGTTCATTGTATCATCATAGCACCTCGACAAATAATACAGCGTGCGTTTTAAACTCCCGAGTCCCAAATCTGGGGTCGACCTTTACTTTTGGTGCTGTGCTCGCACGGGACCATGAAATTAATTTTATTGCATTTCTGCGATCTTTAACACTAGTTTCCAAAATAAAGATAATCAATACTAAATATTAATATAATAATATAATTTTCTCGTGATCGTATGTGCATAATAAAAAAAATATAGGTAGTCCGCCATTTCACATGTTTGTGTGTGGTGATAAAAGGGGTAGTCTGGTCAGTCTACTGGTGATGCAAGCAAAATCGTAAAGGCAGCGTTTAAATAAAATGGTACTGGTTTGAAAAATTGAAACCGGATGGAAACCAGCTTTTGGGTCATCCCTACTTCATTACTGCAGCATACTCCTTCAACAAACTTGGAGTATGCTACAGGACAAGGGTCGTACTTCGTGCTTGTACCCAATATCTGATGGAGAAGGCCCTGGTATGCAATAGGATCTCTTCAAGGCGCTTTTCTCGACGCGAAGAGGTTGTTCTGACCCGTCTACGCATTGGACACACACATTTCACTCAAGGATACCTTTTAAGAGGAGAAGATCCACCCCCATGTGAGCAGTGTGGTGAGATTTCAACTGTTAAGCACATTTTAGTGGAATGTCCTCAACAAATGGACGAGAGGAATGATTTTAAACTAAAACCTAATTTCTCCGGTTAAAAGTTAAAAGTTGTGCTAATGTGATTTCACACAAATCTCTCCAAGTATCTGGTGTTGCCTTTTCACGTAGTGCCACTACTGCCTTGTCGGCCTTTTCCTTTAAGTGAGTGTTGAATTTGGCAATGTCACTTGCCAGAGGATGTAGCTCTGGCTTATTCCACTTCCTCTGGTAAGCAGTTTGAAGTGCATGGCAACAAACACTGGCTTGCCAGCGCTTTTCCAACAATGTTATGAAGTCGTCAATTTCTGCATGGCGCACAGTGTTTCCATTGACGATCATTTCAGACTTAAACAAGCCCGTACACTTTTTAATTGAAGCCCCAAGCTTTACAGTCAAACTTGGGATTCCGTATACGGCTGTTTGTGCGTCATAGTTGCATACCAACTTTACAGCTTCGACAAAAGATTCACACCGTTGGGGATGAATAACAGACGCCAACTGCTCCAATCTCTCGTCCGATTCTTGCATCGCGAGACAGAGACGACCGAGTTCACGCATTTCTTGGGCGATGAATGTGTGCAGGTGGCGCTCTGCTCCATGTTTCGTGTACATCATTGAGACGAAACGAAGTATCAAATCATCGCGTCTAATGACTCGGTACACTCAGTCGCGATTCATGATGGACAACAGGTCTTTTTTTAAACAGTCACTAGCCACAATAGGGATGGGAAGAAGTGCCTAGCATTGCTCTTTATTTATTTTTGAGCAGTTTTTATTTCATCCGTGAGTGTTTTGAACTCCAATCCTGTTACCACCTTCGCAGTTTCTGATGTGGAGATACAGGTCTTTGTGATGGAAATACCCCAGGGATTTATTGCATGGCAAGTAATCCTCCACAGACCTGTCGCTTCCAACATTAGCCCGTCGCTTTGGAATAACTGTGCCAGACTTAGAGGCAATTACTTTGTTATTGTGTAAGAAGTTACCCCGCTTGCGTATTCTGTCTATAGCCTTTAACCGTTCCTTCTTGCCTTTTGGCAAGGCCAAGAATGCACGTACTTCCTCTTCGTCTTGGTGAGAAGTTTCTAAGTGCCTTGATAATTTGGAATATAATTTCTCACAATATAAACAGCAATGCTGGTTATCCCATCGCCTCTTTCCAAATGAATTCTGAGAAATGGCCATAGATGGAACTTAATTTCATAACATAAAAATGAGGTTATCAACATCTATAAAATCAGATTTATTAAGGTGAAATGCCCCAAATCCATTTTATAACAACCAAAATTGAAAAAAAAATCCCTGGGGCTAAACTGGGGGCGCGTTCACATACCCCCTTAATGCTCAAGAAAGAATGCGGGTGGGTATAGTTAAAATATTGCATGATCCGATCACTATTAGCGCCCAGGTAAGCATAAAGCATGAGCAGGCTCTGATGTTTCACTATGGATCTGGGGTATTGACTTCATCTTTTTCTAGTTTTTGTCCCAGCTTACAGCTACGGAATATACCTCCGTCACTTTCTGACCCTAAAAAAAAAAGTAAAAATAAAATGTTGATATCGACCCTTACCAAAAGCACCAATGTCAACCAAAGTAAAACAGTAGTCTGCATCACATATTGCAAGTAAAACGGTGCTAAAAGTCCCCAAGTTAACTAGACATTGAGTTTGAACATGTTTTGCATAAATATGAGACGTTAAGCAATATCCAATTCAAGGCGCTCTTCTCGACGCGAAGAGGTTGTTCTGACCCGTCTACGCATTGGACACACACATCTCACTCAAGGATACCTTTTGAAAGGTGAAGACCCACCACCCTGTGAGCAGTGTGGTGAGATTTTAACTGTGAAGCACATTTTGGTAGAATGTCCTCAACACATGACGAGAGGAATGATTTTAAACAAAAACCTAATTTAAAAAAAATTTTTATCTGATAAATCTGAGAACATAACCAATGTTTTTAAATACCTGAAATCAACACAGCTGTACAATAGGATTTTAAAAAAACATGCCATTATATAAGAGAATACGGGCACTGATAACCTTAGTGTTGTGTGCCCTTAAACCCTAATAACTAACTAACTAGCAGATGAGATGGTGTAGATCTCCGGCCTCTCCACAATGTGGGCGGAATGTTATCTTGTTGTATTCTTTTTTATGTCTTATTTGGTTTTTCACCACAAGATTTGAAAATATATAGTAACTGATATACAAATAGGGTGGTGTATCAGACATCCACTCATAGGGTGTTGGCAAATCTGTTTGGTCCCATGGATTTTTTTCACTAAACAAATTTTCATGCCGACCAAATCTGTCCCAACAACATGATGAAACAGTTTTGATAAGTTGGGGTGATAATTTTCTTTCAAAGGGTTTTCCCTTTAAGATAGCCCACAAAGATGTTGTTGAGTATTTGCTCAAAATTTTAATTGTTTTCGATTTGTTATTGGTAAAGTTGTAATGGGACCGGGGTCAACGGAGTAAATATCTGACTTCTTCTGATAATAGGCCTTTACCAACCATCCAGTGGGCCGGATTTTTCCAGCTCTTTTCGTCTCCGTGAATCGAAATTCGTAACTCTGCCTTTTGTTTGAGGTTTTTAGCTGTCTGAATTTTTTTTTTAAAAAACATCCCCAAAGTCCCTACTCCTTGGTTTTAAAACTCCCTCCGATTTCAGAATTCAAAATAATTCGAGTTTAGCATTAAACTTGTCGAAGTTCTGGTATACACAAATATCCGCTAAACATCCCATTGACTGCATAGTGATTTGTTGTTTAGACAGGTTGATCTTCTCAAAGACAAGTTGAAGATCCTTATCATCCTCGTCCCCACTTTCCTTTGATGATCGTGCATAGCGACGGGGCGGGGGATTGCAGCTGAACCGTGTATGTGGGTATCGATCTGGATCATCTCGGTCCAATCACTCCCGGATAGTCCCATGCTCAGCACTGCGTTCTCATCGGCACTGTTTTGTCTACGTGCGCTTTATACTCATCCTCGAAGTAATTAAGCGGTTGTTGACAATATTCCTTTGTTTTTCGTCAAACATGGCTTTTGAAACAAATTGCATGTTTGTGAGAAATGAGTTCCTGCTTTGGTATATGGCTCCACATTGATATTCCAACGGAATTTCCAATATTCCGTCCTCTCCTTCTCTAAGAAATGGGTCTAGATCTTTCTCATCGTCTCGTAAATGCTTTTTAAAAAGTACTTAGATGTACATTGAAGCGATATATGCATATTCTTCCAGCGCAAATTTTCGCATTTTTGGATGACGTTCTTGATTCTATCCAGGTTGTTTTTACTTGTATCATTCACTACGTTAAAGATCTGTGGGGTTTCTTCTGCTTGTTGGGCTCTTAGCTGGTATTGGGGAAGGGCCTCTTCGTCAATGCTGGCGTCGGAATGTGACGAGTTCCCTGCCAATACCTCGCGCACATAGTCTGTCCATTCGTTTGCGTCATGATTGTTCCGGAGCAGTCTAATCAATTGATTATCGCATACCCGGAACAAATGACTTCTTGTACTTTTGAATTGTGCAATTAGGTTATTCGTTATTGAAGAGTTTAGAATTTCCGTTACTTGCTCAGGCAAGACACCCAGTTCGTCATGATTTTCCACGAACGTTTTTATTTGTATCGAGTAGCCCAGTCCATGTCCAGCTATCTCCCAAATAGCAAATATCACCGCTATATGGAATTTGGGTGCTGCCATTTTTCTTGTAGGCTAGGCGGTACTCCTGTATAGGCCTAGCCTAGTTGTAGTAGGAGTACCGTAGAGCCACCATTATAAATCCAAAGGTAGAACCAGTAGAACAAACCAAGAATTCTATATTACAACTAGCCCTAGGCCTTACGTTGGAACAAACTGCAAATCGTGCGTGCGTGTTCTGCTGCCGGCTATCAAGAAAACAACGGCGGCCGCCTTGTGCGAGCTCATGTTCTGTTTCGGATTGATCACTTTGTGGGTTGTCTTCGTTTTCACGTTCTGCTTCTTCCAGGAACTGGCCAGCCTCCTCCTCTTCTGTTCCTATTGCGTCCCACCCCGATCGTTCTCTCATTAAGATTCGTATGTTGGGGTGTTCTGGGGCATCGACATACGTTGTCGTGTCCCCCACTCGTATCGAGTAAGCTAGGAAATCCACCCATTGATGTACGATGTCTGTCTTGGATTGTCTCGACGGCGTCGTATATGGCGCAGTTCTCGTCGAATGTCCTGAATAGCTCATCATAGTAGGCTTCATCCTGGTCGGGGTCTTCCAGGTGAAGATCTTCCCAACTTATATCGGATCCATTGGCTTCACTTGCCGATGATGGATCTAAATATACTTCTTCTTCATTTACGAACGTTATATTGTGGTCCAAGAGCTCCGGTGGGGCCGCGAGCTTCGCCAGCCCCAGTCTTGAGCCCCGGTTGTCGAGATACATCCTTAAAGTTCTTAGTAACACTTCATGGGATGCGCACAGGACATGTCTTTTGCAAATATATGGCTCACTGGTTAGGTCCGTAATGGACTATGCCTGTTGGGTCTACTCGTCGGCCCGTGATTCCATCTTGAAATTTCTCGGTACTGTCCACCACAGTGGTCTCCGGCTGGCGCTAGGTGCATTTCGGACGAGGCCCGTCCTCAGCCTGTATGCTGAGGCAGGAATGACCTACCTCGCAGAAAGACAGAACTTCTTGTTGGGCAGATACGTTTTGAAGATCCGGGCAATGCGTAACCACCCATCTCATGACGCTCTTTTTATGAGAGTTTTGTCCGTCACTTCGATACCAAACCTTTGGCGACCCTTCCTGTCGGTTTCGTTGTAGACATCTTTTTAAAAATTTTAAATTTGATGAAACCCAATCTATTGAGTTTCGTTTTGAGACGAAACCCTCCTTGGCTATTTCCCGGGAACCTGAAATTTGTTTCGACCTTTGCCGTAATAATAAGTCCACAACATCAGATGTAATTTTCAAAACTAGTTTTTCAAGCTATTTGTCACGAATACCGTACCTTTAAATTCATTTTCACTGAGGATCTAAACCGGCTCGAAGGTTGGTTGCGCTTACTATGTGGCGGTTGTAGTGTTGGTTTCAGACTTCAAGACATGTGTTCTTTTTTTTACTGCTGAAATGTATCCATACAAGAAGCTTTGAGATATATTATGAAACAAAGATGCGGAAGCTTCATGGTATGTTCAGATAGTTTAAGTGCACTTCAGGCAATCCACGTCATGTTCTCTACTCACCATTTAGTAATTGACATTCAGTTCTTCATGGAGAAACTTCATGCGAGAGGCTACAAAATCATGTTCTGCTGGGTCCCTGGTCATGTAGGTATCTCTGGCAACGAGGAGGCTGACTTGGCAGCCAAGGCTGCAACGCAAAAAGCATCAACTGATTTTGACCTCGTACTTGTTCCTGATGTCCTCAGTGGGTTCAAGAACCATATGTTGAAATTAGGTCAAGATTGTTGGAATGCTTTGCAGAATAATAAACTGCGTCGTGTAATGCCCTGTCTTTCACTGAAAGTACGACCCCCTTCTTTAATACTTTCTCGTCGTGAAGAGGTTGTATTGGCGCGAGTACGAATAGGGCACACCCACCTCACCCATGCCTATCTTTTTACCAGAGATAAGATTGCTCCGATTTGCGACACGTGTGATGTGTTTGTTTTGAAAAACACATTTAACCTTATTAACCGTATTTTACATTCATACATAGTTAACTAAATATCTTGGAGGCGCGAATAATCTTTGCCGTTGAAGCGCCCTAAAACTACTAATACTGATACTGGCCATGCGCCGGCGAAGATCGCGGCACCTGTGTCGAGGCCTACTACAGACCATACCTCCGATTAGGCCGAAGAGCACTTTTCACACGCGATTTATTACACTGAACTTATAACGTAGTAGTAGGGGTTCTCCCCTCACCGTGATTCTGCATTGGGCTGGCAACTTCCGCCAAACACACGCCCGGTTATATAGTGAGCCTGTGTCTGAGAGTAGGTACTGTCCGCAGGACCCAGGCGAGTGGAGAACCGGGGCCTAATTTTGGTCCCTTTCAATTCATTCATTTATAAAATATAGGAAAATACATTGTCAAGTTACATTCCTGAAAGGATACAATTGGTTGCAAATCAATGTCGCTTGGGTCGTCGTCCTCGAGGCGGCCCAGCTCGTCATGGATGGTTCGCCATACTTGGCGGGATGGGCCGTCCGCCAGGTTGCTGGTCGTTTGGATCCATTGTGTTTCGAATGTGCAATCCGGGTAAGATCGAAAGATGTCCCAATACAACTGCCTTGCAGTTGCGTCCTGGAAGAGAAGTCCAGTTCCTTTCTTGATTGAATACACCGCTGAAGTATTGTCCATGCGTAGTATTGCATGGTAGGGCATGTTAGATTCTGACAGTAGCCATTTAAGTCCGAGTAATCCGGCCAGACCTTCGGCGTATGAGATTTCAGCGACCCTGTTGAAGCCCTGGGCCCATGCTGTTTGTAGGGTTACATTGACCGCCGCCACCGAAGTTGGTGTGGCGTCGGTGTATAAGATGAATTTTGCTGGTTGGTCCCGCATGGGTCGCGGTGTCTCCGGTTCTGCGTTTTGAAGGAACTCAGTCAGGTAGTCCACTTTACGTATTCTGACATTGTAAGCCAGGAACATCGGCCATCTTAAGTTGTAGGATAGCCAGGTTATGTAGCCGACGATACGTTCTATGTCTTTTTCGGAGCCCTTTTCTACATGTCGACACCATTCTCTTAGCTTAGCTCGTAGCTTTGCTCCCTTAATTGGATACTCCTGCAGCCGTGTTTGATTACTTGCTCTTACTTACTGCTGCTCTACTCTTACTTGCTATGCTATACTATGCTATATACTAGGAAAACTCTTAAGTCCCGCCGCGTTGTTGGATGAGCGTAATTGGTACATTGAGCTGCCATGTGTTATGCGGATTTTCTGTTGTTCTGTGAAAAAATAATATCTTAGTTGAATTTTTTAAAATTAAATTAAATTAAATAAAAAAATAACTTTAATTTTTAAATTTTTAATCAATTGTAATTAAAAAAAAAAGAAATCGTAAAATTGCAATTTTCATAAGAAATAATTATTTGATAGCGCTCAGATTTCACACGAATATATAAATTCTTAAAATTAAGTTTCTGTGAAAAAATCATTACGATCGGATAGAGCATGTAGGGGCTATAAGCCAAAGAAATTTAAAAAATCGAAATAAGTCGTAAAATTGCGATTTTTTAAAGACATTTATCTTTCGATAACGCTCAAATTTCACACGAATATATCAATTCATAAAATAAAGGTTCTGTGAAAAATTTATTACAATCGGACAAAGCATGTAAGTCTTATAAATCGAAGAATTTTGTTAAAAATCGTTCTAAGTTCAGAGATTTCGAAGGCCTCCATAAAATTTCATCGCAATCGGAGTATCGGTTTAGCCGGAATTGTGTGGACAAACAGACAAAAATACAGAAAGAAAGAAAAAAAAACATTCCGGAATTTTTTCTCCAGTGAAGTAGAATGGAATCTTCTCTTTGCTCGCTACGCTCATCCAATTATGCTATACTTGCTATGCTGATTAGCAAAGATAGACGATCATTAAATAAAAAAACTCAGATACAATGGCTTGGGCTCAATCTTGTTCTTTGGGTTATTCAAATCGAGGTTTTTTAAGTGTCGGTTGGGAGTTCGGGGGCCTTCAAATTCCAACTCGACACCTTCTCGCGGTTTGGCCCGTGAATAGGGGAGTTTCACTCCCTGAAACTAATGGCGAGCTCTGGGTCATCGTCGGGGAACCCCTTCCCTTTGACTACCACCCCGACGGCGACGACAAAGACAACACGGACGGATGATGACACAGACGGAGACGACCACGACGTGGGGGATCACCTGCCCTCCCCATATGCTTGTGGCTGGTTCTGACCAGCACAGGCCTGTCCATCCCTTGTCCCCCCGCGTCATCCCTTACGTCCCTCCCTTCGTCTCGATTAGCCAAGTTGCATAAATATGAGACGTTAAGCAATATTCAATCCAAAATTCGTCTCCTGACGCCGACTTTGTAGGCTTGACGGACGTGGTCGGACTGTCGACGAGGCCCTCGCCAGGCAGTAACGGGGGGTGATTGGTATTCTGATGGGTCTCGGACGTACTCGACCGTAGCATCGAACTACCCAATATTGTATGCTCCTGACTCCATTACGTTATGGCGAAATTCCATCCTAGTATCTGGAATATCCGTTAAACTTAACGTATTTCCTCCCTTGCCATCCATCTAGCTTGAAGTTATCACCTAGCCAGCCTTGTTTGTCTTGTGTGCGCTTTATACTCATCCTCGAAGTAACTAAGCCGTTGTTGACAATATTCCTTTGTTTGTTCGTCAAACATGGCTGTTGAAACAAATTGCATGTTTGTGAGAAATGAGTTCCTGCTTTGGTATATGGCTCCCCATTGATATTCCAACGGAATTTCCAATATTCCGTCCTCTCCTTCTTTAAGAAATGAGTCTAGATCTTTTTCGTCGTCTCGTACATGCTTTTCAAAGTACGTAGATGTACATTGAAGCGATATATGCATATTCTTCCAGCGCAAATTTTCGCATCTTCGGATGACGTTCTTGATCTTATACAGGTTGTTATTGCTTGTATCATTCACTACTTTTAAAGATCTGTAGGGTTTCTTCTGCTTTTTTGGGGCTCTTCGGCTGGTATTTGGGGAAGGGCCCTTTCTTCGTCAATGCTGGCGTCGGAATGTGCCGAGTTCCCCTGCCAATACCTCGCGCACGTAGTCTGTCCATTCGTTTGCGTCATGATTGTTCCGGAGCAGTCTAATCAATTGATTATCGCATACCCGGAACAATGACTTCTAGTATTTTTGAATTGTGCAATTAGGTTATTCGTTATTGAAGAGTTTAGAATTTCCGTTACTTGCTCAGGCAAGACACCCAGTTCGTCATGATTTTCCAGGAACGTTTTTATTTTGTTTCGAGTAGCGCAGTCATGTCCAGCTATCTCCCAAATAGCAAATATCACCGCTATATGGAATTTGGGTGCTGCCATTTTTCTTGTAGGCTAGGCGGTACTCCTGAAAAGGCCTAGCCTAGTTGTAGTAGGAGTAACCGTAGAGCCACCATTATAAATCCAAAGGTAGAATCAGTAGAACAAACCAAGAATTCTATATTACAACTAGCCCTAGGCCTTACGTTGGAACAAGCTGCAAATCGTGTGTGCGTGTTCTGCTGCCGGCCATCAAGAAAACAACGGCGGCTGCCTTGCGCGGGAAGAGCTTGTGCTTCCGCTTGCATTTGTGTGGCGGTAATGGTTTCACTTTCACCGAACTGTATGTTAAATCCCGAAGGGGTACATGATCCTTGGTAAGTAGGTCTGGTATGCCTAGTTCGAATTGTCTGGTTAAAATAAACCCTGACGGGCCGTCGTCGACCTCCTCTTTTTCATCAGAGTCTTGTTCTGCTTTGTGCTTCGTTCGTTATTTCTTACGTCCGAAAGCAATTAGACCAGTAGGCATTCGTTCGCTTGAGCTGTTGGAGAAATTGCACATAACATCACCTTTAGCCTTCATAACGTCGTATGGTTCAATTCCACCATGGACGTTCCGCAAACCGACTTGCATCACCAAACTGTCTCGATACACAAAGGGTCTTACATCCAACACTCAATTCCAAGCATTATTTCAAGAAATACGTTCTCATTTTCATGACTATAGCTGCATCTTTACAGATGGCTCTAGAATGGGTGATTCGGTTGTTTGTGCTTATACTACTGATGCAGGTAACTTCACTTTCCACCTCCACCCAATGTTAAGTGTGTAAAATGCTCAACTTTTTGCATTACTTCATAGCCTACTTTATGTCCAAAGGAGTAACGAATCAAAGTTTCTATTCTGCACAGACTCTTTGAGTTCCCTGGAAGCAATGTCTGAAATTTATCCAAGTCATCCCATAATTCACATGATTCAGATTATACTTACAAATCTTTTCTATAAACAAAAGTCTGTAATATTTTGTTGGGTCCCTGGACATTGCGGGATCTTAGGTAACGAAGTAGCAGACAAATGTGCAAATTCAGCATGCGAAAAGGACAGCATAGACTGTCAGCTAATCATACCTTCAGATTTTAAAAAAAATTTTGTAAACAAAAGCTTAAAGAGCAATGGCAATATTCCTGGAACAAGATAGAAACAATAAATTGCGCCAAATCAAGAATAGCACGGCAGCCTGGATCTCTTCATGTCGCTCCTCTCGCCGTGAAGAAGTGGTTCTGGCTCGTTTAATAATCGGGCATACATACTTTACTCACGGATATCTTCTAAGAGGTGAAGATCGTCCCATTTGTGATGAGTGTGGCGAAGTTTTAAGTATAAAACACGTTTTAGAAACCTGTACAAAATATAGTAGTGATAGAAAAGATTTTAAATTAAAACCTTCCCTCAAAGAAATGTTGTCAGACAACTCCACGACAAGCGATAATGTTATTAATTTCTTACGTAAAGTAAGCCTTTTAAATTCAATTTGAAATTCATATTTACCAATCAGAAAATTCGATGGGCACTGATAACTTTACTGTTTTGTGCCCTTAAACCCCAATAACTAACTTACTTGAAAATGTTGAACCACCTGGGCATATGCGGCTCTTGTCTTTTGAGTCATGAGCACGAATACTGCCTCAGAACTTCAATTACGTCAAAATTACAAAGCTGCGGAATATTGCCCCGCATTAACTGTTGAAGTTTCGCCTTTTGTCATGCAAGTAAGTCCATGGATCTGCTTGATTCGGCGCCGACACCTCGATGTCGACACACGAATCGAACACCATCGTAGCGACTAAGAGCGTTGCCAAGTCTTTTAGGCTTCGAGGCTGTCGGAGGGGCGGCATCTTAGATCTGAAACAACCCACAAGGTTTGCACATGTTGTTTCCTTGTAACAAGATCGAGCCTATAAATCATTGTGCAGGCAAACACAAACATAACTACAGGGGCTTGCAGCTCTGGAATCGTACTCTCCCAAACTTTGGCTTTGGCGCTGCAGTGCGCTCTGGGTCGTCGTCGGGGAACTTCCTCTTCCCTTTGACTATCTCCCCGACGGCGACGACAATGACAACACGGACGGATAATGACACTGACGGAGACAACCACGACGTTTGGGAACTGCTGCCCTCCCCATATGCTTGTGGCTGGTTCTGACCAGCACAAGCATGTCCACCTCTTGTCCCCCCGCGTCATCCCTTACGTCCATCCCTGCGTCTCGATTAGCCAAGTTGCATAAATATGAGACGATAAGCAATATCCAATCAAAAATCTACTAATTTTGGGCAACTGCTGTACAATTTTTTTATTGGTTAAGAAATATCCAAAAAAATTTAAAAAAATTTAAGACGCAAAATGTCATTTATTATAGGGCTATCGGATAGGCCTAGCTAAGATTATTCCCGTAATAATGGAATACTTTTTATATATTATATATATAGAGAGAGATGATTCATCCCTTAAAACAGGCAAACCAATGCTTAAGGCAAAATTGCGACAATATTGTACCGTGTCGATAAACTACGCTACACATACAAATTTCCCTCATCCACAATAAATTACACCTCTAAGAGCTCATGTGGCATTGTTATCTATGCGATTTTGAAAGAGTTTGGAAGAGGTTGGTTGCGCCTCGATAAAAATGGCTGACTTATGAACATATCCAAACAGAATGCAGACGAGGCAATGCCAACTGGCGATCAATTGCATGGCCACTGTATCTATTTGCAAGTATTGCTTTTGATGTGAAATGCACCATGTTACAATTGGTCCATAGTAAAAGAAAAATCCCTGAAAATGTGAGATTTGCGACAATATAGTGTCACGATGAGCCTCACTACATATCTTCATTTATTACTCACTACCAATTAATTACACATCTAAAAGCACATGCGCCACTGTCATCAACACTTTTTGAAAAACGTCAATGCACCTTCTGTGCAGTTCAAAATGACCTCGCCGCCCCGCACCTTTTGGCTACTATCTGCACGCTCACAGCACAGCACAGCAGAGAGCCTCGCCTCGCAGTCGGTCTGTTGTTCTTGTCCCAGGCGGACGTGTTTCGTCCGCGTTCTTTTCTCTGGTCACATTGGGCCTCCACGGTACACAGAGTTAGCTTCTGTTGCTGCTGTATGTGTTGCTGTTCAAGTTCTTGCTGTGTCCTCGTTCTCATTCATCATTCTGTTTAATGTTTGTTCTCTTTAGGAGGTTGTCTGTTCTGTCCAGACAGGAAAGTTTAGTTCTCTCTTTATTCTGTCCTGCTTCGTCATCTCAGTGTTGTGCTCTGTCTGTTCTGTCCGTGCAGCCTGAGGAGTTCATTTTCAGACAGTGCTATGTTCTGTTCAATGTGAGATTAGTGCCTTGACACGGTTTATGTGCTGTGCTTTTTTCTGCTCTTAGTTCCGCTCTTGTTCGGACTCTACAGCACATGGCTTTGGCTTCTGTTTATGCTGAATGTGTTCAGTTAGTCTGTTATCTTTAAGAGGATGTCTGTTCTGTCGAGACTTAAAGGTTTTGTTGCTACTCAGTAAAGTGTTTGTGATCTCAGTGTTGTTCTCCGTCTATTCTGTCCACATAAGTTGTGTAGTTTATGTTTGGTCGGAGTTTGCTTTCTGTTCAGTGTGAGATTAGAGGCTTGACACACTATAGTTGTGCTGGTTTCTGTGCTATTTTTGTTGTTGTTGTTAAATAGAATTATACATCTTATTTATAAAACTGGTTTAAATTAGTGAAGAGGATAACCTAAATCAAGCACATCTTGGAGTTCATGTGCTTATGCCATCAAATTCCAACTCGCAACCTTCTTGTGGTTTGGCCCGTGATAAGGGGAGTTTTTCTCCCTGAAACTAATGGCGAGCTCTGAATCGTCGTCGGGGAACTTTCCCCTTCCCTTTGACTACCTCCCCGACGGCGACGACAATGACAACACGGACGGATGATGACACAGACGGAGACGACCACGATGTGGGGGAACCCCTGCCCTCCCCATACGCTTGTGGCTGGTTCTAACCCGCACAGGCCTGTCCACCCCTTGTCCCCCCACGTCTCCCCTTACGTCCCTCCCTTAGTCTCGATTAGCCAAGTTGCATAAATATGAGACGTTAGGCAATATCCAATCCAATCCAATCAAATCAATCATCATGTAACATCGATATGTCGTCGCCGACCCGCACCTAATGCCTGCCATCTACACAGCTACACCCTAGTACTTATTTGTGTCATATCTACATTTCGTTTCTTTGAAGTTAGATGTTTTAGTGTTATTGTTGTGCTCTTTGTTTTTAATAAAAAAATGATATGGTTAAATATTTAAGCTTAAACAGTGTTTTAACAATGTCAGTTTGTGCCACCTCCACCAGACGATACCCTATATTGGTGCTTATTTGTGTCATATGCTATTTTCATGTACTAACAAGTGGATACGGCACAAATAAGTACTGAACCAATTTTCGTTTTATGATATTTTTGTTCCATATCAATATAAAGTGCTAATACTACGCATGCCCTACAAGTAAAAACTATGAAATTCATTTCATCTAACCATTTGAAGACAAAATTGCTTAAATTCATGCATAAACACGATGTTGGCAGTTAATCAAAGTTTATAACAATTTTTTCCCCATATACATTAAATTTATAAAACTGGTTTAAATTACTGAAGAGGATTATCTAAATCAAACACATCAAGCTCATGAACTCCATGAGCTTAGTCATCATGTAACATCGATATGACCTCGCCGACCCGCACCTTATGACCGCCATCTACACAGCGTCACCCTAGTACTTATTTGTATCATATCCACTTTTCCTTTTTTAGAAGTTAGATGTTATAGTGTTATTGTTATGCTTATTGTTGCTAATAAAAAAATATTATGGTTTAATATTTAAGCTTAAACAATGTTTTAACAATGTCAGTTTGTGCCACGTCCACCAGACGATACCCTATCTTGGTGTTTATTTTTGTCATATCCTATTTTCATGTACTAACACGGGCCTTCAAATTCCAACTCGACACCTTCTCGCGGTTTGGCCCGTGAATAGGGGAGTTTTACTCCCTGAAACTAATGGCGAGCTCTGGTTCGTCGTCGGGGAACCCCTTCCCTTTGACTACCTCCCGACGACGGCGACGACAATGACAACACGGACGGAAAGAGACACAGACGGAGACGACCACGACGTGGGGGAACCCCAGCCCTACCCAAATGCTTGTGGCTGGTTCTGACCAGCACAAGCCTGTCCACCCCTTGTCCCCCCCGCGACGTCCCTTACGTCCCTCCCTTCGTTCGGGTTAGCCAAGTTGCATAAATATGAGACGTTAAGCAATATCCAAAATCTGGTTCGTCGTCGGGGAACCCCTTCCCTTTGAAATACCCCCCCCGACGGCGACGACAAAAGACAAACACTGACGGATGATGACACAGACGGAGACGACCACGACGTGGGGGAACCCTGCCCTCCCCATATGCTTGTGGTGGTTCTGACCAGCACAGGCCTGTTCACCCCTTGTCCCCCGCGTCACCCTTACGTCCCTCCCTTCGTCTCGATTAGCCACGTAGCATAAATATGAGACGTAAAGCAATATCCAATCCAATGTACTAACACGTGGATATGGCATAAAAATTTCTGAACTAATTTTTGTTTAAAGATATTTTGTTCCATATCAATAGAAAGTGCCAATATTACGCATGCCTTACAAGTTAAAACTATGAAATACATTTTTTCTAACCATTTGAAGACAAAATTGCTTAAATTCAAGCATAAACACTATGGTGGCAGTTAATCAAAGTTTAAAAAAAATTTTTTCCCATATTTGACAATTTTTTATTTTTTTGCGGATTCGGCATTTTTGTCATGGGGAAAATAATAGTATGGTTCAAAATTGTTGGCTAAATGGTGTTTTTAGTAATGTATGTTTTTGCCACTTTCAATCAGATGATACCATTTCCTTGGCGCTTATCTGTGTCATATCCATCTTGATCGACTTTGCGCTCGATATGACACACACACTTTTAAAATATTAACGTTTCTGTGAGAATGTTTTTTGTCATATCCAAATTTGAAGTAAGGTTTTTCAAAGGGTTTTTTAGTAACCCCGCCCCTTTCAGATCCAGAGATTATTTTGAAATTTTACATACAAATACTGAATCCTTCATGGAAGAAATAAAATAAGATATATTTATTTATATTAATTTTAATGTTTAGTACCAAAAAATGGAAGCCATACAAATGTGTAGTTTTAGGATGTAATGCAATTGAAATATTTTTAATACATTTCTTGAAATCATTACATTAAATAAATTAATTTTTACTTGTTACTTCATGATTCTTAAAACCACGTGGTGTGAAAATTTTGGAAGCAACACACTTGACGCATCGTGTCCTCAGATGCTTCGTACAACCGCGAGACGACATGCCCGAGCAGTCTTCAACTCGTCGACCGTTGTCCAATGCTCAAGCCATCCAACGTTTGTCGGCACATTGTGAGATGCACAACATGATTTTTTGGAGGCGGTGGGTCATCATCTTCTTCACGCATGCGCATCCATCGCCGGATGGAGTCGCCACTCACGCTTCTCCGAGCGCCATCCCAATGGCCAAAAGGTCCCCCTGCAGTCTTCTCGATACTGCAGCCAGAGTTAAAAGTCTGCCAGGTCCATGAAGTAGAGTTTTTGTTTGAAGGTCCATTTTCTGGGCTTAAAAAATGTCCGGCAGGCCTCAATTGGTTAGTCGCAAATATTAACCCCCCTATGAACTTGTTGTACATCTTCACCAACCACTGGACACGGAACCTCTTACTTTTTCCTCGTCGGGACTTTCCCCTTCCCTTCGACTACCTCTCCGCCGGCGACGACAGTGACAACATGGACGGATGATGACGGATGATGACGGAGACAACCATTAGTTGCATAAATATGACGTTAAGCAATATCCGATCAAAAAACGACGTGGGGTAACCCCTGCCCTCCCCATACGCTTGTGGCTGGTTCTGACCAACACATGCCTGTCCACCCCTTGTCCCCCTGCGTCATCCCTTACGTCCCCCCCTTTGTCTCGATTAGCCAAGTTTCTTAAATATGAGACGTTAAGCAATATCCAATATCCAATCCATCTTTGTCCATCAGATCCATCGATGTCGCTGCTTTGTTTCTTGTGTCCCTGCTTTCCGCAAAAACCCAGTTTCGCAATTTGTCCGTTGCGGCAACTCCACTCGCATGTGATAGCCTGGTTCAACGTTTAATCTTTTAAAAAAATTTCCCAAATTTCCCCTGTGGATCCACAATTAAGTGGCAAACACCATCCATAATCCCTAAATTGAGGGTGGTTTTACCTGCATACAATTCTTTTGGACATCTTCCAAATCATCCGGTGTAAGATTGATTGCATTTTGCATTTTTCCATGTAAACATTTGGGAAGCATTCCCGTGCAAGTAAGCCGATTACGTTCAGGACCTGCGTCTGGCAGGGCGTGTATGGTCGCCGGCAAACAACTTGCCCAAATATGGAGGCAGTCACCTGTCTCTTTGGGCCGCCCTCCACATTGGATTGCCGTGCTGCCCAACAGTTCTCCGTTCGAGATCGTGAACTGCCGCCTCGCTGGCAGCGTCTGCCGCGAGCCGAGCTAAGACCTCTTCCTTGCCGCGAGCCATCTGTTCGTTGCTCATGTCAGGCTCAGCGGCGTTGGGTCCATAGTCGGCGTCTGGTCCTGCTGCTACTTGACGTTTCTTCGGGGGTCGGGAAAGGAAGAAGGTTTAAAACTGAAAATACTAATGTACCGATTGAGCCAAGTCCAATGGGCCAACAAATTCCAACTCGCAACCTTCTCGTGGTTTGGCCCGTGATTAGGGGAATTTATCTCCCTGAAACCAATGTGCGAGCTCTGGGTCGTCGTCGGGGAACTTTCCCCTTCCCTTTGACTACCTCCCCGACGGCGACGACAATGACAACACGGACGGATGACACAGACGGAGACGACCACGACGTGGGGGAACCTCTGCCCTCCCCATACGCTTGTGGCTGGTTCTGACCAGCACAGGCCTGTCCACCCCTTGTCCCCCCGCGCCATCCCTTACGTCTCTCCCTTCGTCTCGATTAGCCTAGTTGCATAAATATGAGACGTTAAGCAATATCCAATCAAAAATCCACTTCCTATGATAGACCCTATAGGCCTTGGCCTACATGGTGGTTGTTAAACTGCATTTAATTTGTTAGATAAAGAAACGCAATTAAACCCCAGTATAAAGCCTAGCCAAGGCTAGGCCTGGCCCTACCAAGAAAGTTGGCGCCATTTGTAGATTAGTTTGGGAATGGACAGTGGTAAGCTGGTAACACTACTGCTTCCAATGTAAATATAATGTACTTATATTATATATATTCCTACTGTAATACTTCCATTTCTTATTAATATTAGTATTGTATAACTTGTGTATTTTCTAGGCTTAGTAAGCCAACTATTACTGTGGATTATTGTGTGTGCTATTTTGGTGTGGTTGCACGAGTTTTCAGGCAACCATAGCCCATTGACTGAACTGTTTCTTTTGCTGGTTGATTATTCAACGTTGTATTTCTTTCTTATTGTCAGCTGCTTGTAAAGTGGGTACCACCCCTACGTTATTTCTCTGCGACCTTCATGGTTTTGCCGGACTCACTTTTACAAATAAACTTGACTTCTTTATGATAATAGTTCGCCTTTCTCTGTATTCGTAGAAACTTCTTAGTTTCTTCTGCAATTTTCCCGTTAGAGATTTTTAAGTCCGAAGTGGCGCCCAAGCACCGAAGACATCCACCTGCAGTTGCACATGCCCCTTCTCCACTGAGTCTGCCGGACCACTGTGGGTACCTCCCTATAGGGCTAGGGACATGTCATGTAAAGTTTGCGGTTTATGTACTGGTCATGCAGTGCTATAGGCACAAGTGTTCTCACTTGGCAACCGTCAATTGCGCCTGCTGCACTGGGGAACACTGGACTACCAGAAAGATGTTCAAAACCCAATCCGATGTCATGGCAGTCAAATTACGTCATTGACCAAGTTAACAGTCTCAACTAAAATTTTGGGGGCATACCAGGTGTGTGGCAGACGTGGCCAGTGAAAAGCAATGCGCAACAACGCGAAAACATAAGCATGTGGCCAGCCAGTATAGGAATACTAAAGCCTAGAATCAAGTATAATATTTAGTTAAAATAGTCATAGACATTCAGTAGAAACCAAATAATAATCCCTGTGGCGCTATTTAACCGTAGTTAATGGGCCTGCGTTATTTTGTTAACAAACTTACTGAACTTTAGGCTATTTACTTTCGCTGTAGACCTATGTAAGTTAGCGTAGATGACCTAAGAACAGCTGTACATAATACATTGGAAAAAATCCCACCCCTTCTTGATGCTTCATGTGATTAGACCTACAACTTACAAGATTCAATATGACTATTGAAGTGCCTGCAGTAGCCTAAGTTTAAATAGCCAGTCCAAATATAATATTATATGATAGGTCTTAAGCTTGCTAACCTCAAATTCTATAGCCCAACCATGGGTTTTAGTCGTGTTTGCCTTCAGCTTTTGACAAAACAAATGTAACGAGTCTCGTTACCCGAAGATGTTGCCGAGTAGTTATATTATCTCGGTTCATTAGGCCTATAGCTGCCACAATATGGTCTACAAAACACTCACGGATATCTTCTAAGAGGTGTAGACCCTCCCCTATGTGATTGGGTGCACTCTCAATCAAGACACACGTTCAAAGGAACTAGTTAAACTGTTTCATGACTCTGGAAATATTATCAGTTACACTGACGTATTATCAGTAGATGATGCTCTGGCTCAAGAAACTCTGAAAGATCTTGACAATGTAACAGGTGCTGTTAGGCTCATAGCTCAAGCTCCAGAAGACAAGTTTGTTCTAGTAAGTGGAGCTTTCGAAGACTTTGATTAATTGATTGATTGATTGATTGATTGGATATTGCTTAAGGTCTCATATTTACTGATAAGTGTGGCGTAGTTTTAACTATAAATCACGTTCTAGAAACCTGTACAAATAAAGAAGTGATAGAAAAGATTTTAAATTAAAACCTACCCTCCAAGAAAAATTTTATCGGATAATTCCACGACAAGTGATAACGTTATTAATTTCTTAAAAAAAAACCAAAACAAGTGATATCGTTTTTAAATAGCAACCAGGAAAAAATGATGGGCACCGATAACTTAACTGTTATGGGCCTTAAAACCCCACTAACTCAGAGTCAAGTCAACGTTGGAGGTGTGGTACCAGATGGCTTCAAGGGAGCTCCGAGTAGCCCGACTTGTCTGTGGTCTCGTCACACATGATGAATAGTTTTTTATTCTGAACATACATCTTTAGTTCTTCCACTTTTTTCTGGCCAACAATCTGAATGTAGTGCTGCCAAGTCCGATCTGACAACGGCAAATCACCACTGCCTTTTACGTATGCAGTCGTCCACTCGCGAATATTGGGGTTATCCAACTTCTCCACCAAAATGCCAGCAAATAGAAACGCTTCCGTGGTGTGCAAAATAAATGCATTTTTGCCTCCTTTCACTTAAAGTCATTTGCCGCATAAATTATAAATAAAATAAAACGCCGATAAAAAATTTTCTGTGCTATATCAGTGTTCTCCGTGTGCAAGATCCAAGCTAAGCTAGCGTTGATATAATTTACAAAGTTGTTATTTTGGGAAAACAGTTTCGAGCCACCTGCATTCTTTCGTTGGAACCACTATATCCATGTATCCATGTATCTCTGGAACTTTGTTCTGTTATGGATAAATAAATAAACAAACAAACATACAAACAGTTAGTTCGTAGTAAAAGAAAAATTCCTGAAAATGTGATATTTGCGACAATATAGGGTCGTCACGATGAGCCTTACTACATATCTTCATATACTCACAACCAATTAATTACACACCTGAAAGCGCATGCGCCACTGTCAACAACACGATTTGAATAACGTCAATGCACCTTGCGTGCTGCTTCGATATGACCTCGCCGCCCCGCATCTTTTGACTACTTCCTGCATGCACACAGCAGTCTCGCGTCGCCGTCGGTCTGTTGTTCTTTTGTCCGCGCTCTTCGCTCTGGTCTCATTGGGCCCCCACAGTACACGGAGTTAGGGTCTGTTGCTGCTGTATGTATGTGTTCTTGTTCAAGTCTTTGCTGTGTCGTTCTCATTAATCACTGTTTAATGTTGGTTGTCTGTTCTGTCCAGACTGTAAGGTTTAGTTCTCTCTTTATTGTGTCCTGCTTCGTCATCTCAGTGTTGTGCTCGTCTTTTCCGTCTTTGCAGCCTGAGTGATTTCAGAAAGTGATGGATGTAAAGTCGCTTGTTTTTGGGGCCAGTCATCATCCACGTATTAACGGAATGTTTTTGATCATAATGGTTCAACAGCAAAACCAAAATATGAGTATCGTTTGCAACTACTACTAAGTAGTCGTAACCATTTTTAAAGCATGCAAGACAACACGAGTGTCTCCTAATTCGTGCCATTTACGTAGGTGGCTAATTTCAATGCATGCTTTATTGCATCTGACATCTCCCTTGTCCCCCCGCGTCATCCCTTACGTTCCTCCCTTCGACTCGATTAGCCAAGTTGCATAAATATGAGACCTTAAGCAATATCCAATCAATCAATCAATCAATCAAAGTCTTCGAAAGCTCCACTTACTACAACAAACTTGTCTTCTGAAGCTTGAGCTATGAGCCTAACAGCACCTGTTACATTGTCAAGATCTTTCAGAGTTTCTGGAGCCAGAGCATCATCTACTGATAATACGTCAGTGTAACTGATAATATTTCCAGTGTCATGAAACAGTTTAACTAGTTCCTTTGAACGTGTGTCTTGATGAAGAGTGCACCCAAGTCCCACATGCTTAGGAGTCCAAACGTTTTCATTTGAAACAGCAAACACAATATCTTGACATAAATTTAAAGTCTTTCCCGAGATTTCATTTTTATCGTGTGAGGTATTAGAGTTAGTGTCTTCTTGATCATAAGTTTCATCATCAGACGCAATACCGTCAAGAATAAGTTAGACAAAGGTGATCAATGATTCGGGTATGCACTTTGGTACAGCAGATTCGCTTATATCAATAGATCGACTCTTTGGGAGTTTCATGACATCGTTTTAGCAACTTGAACCATAGTCGTTAAATCATCGTCTTGAGAAGTAAAACTTAAGATATTCATATCTTCGGGATTCAACCTATCAATAGCTAACGGATCAAAGTATTTGATTGGTATTAAATGAGTGTCCCTTTCTCCAGAAAACTTTTGTCTGGATTGTATGAAAACGCACAGATTTCTTAGTTCATGCTTGATTTTTTTAACAAAGACATTTTGTCGTTGCATGCAAAACCATGAGAATATGTTATATGTATATATCATTGACTCCTTTCGAATCTGACATTCATTATAAAAAAGTAGTGTTAATATACCTGCTGGCGGGGTACTTCATTACTCAATCATTTGTACAGTGCAACATACATAATTGAAAAAATTGAGCACTCAGAAGTCCCATTCACAAATTAGCGCTGAAAACATTATACAGGGAGCTAAAGCACAATCAATAGAAAAAAATTGTATACCGTTTTAAATGAATCCGAAGTTGAGGCCACTAACAAGGTTTTTTGAAGCGCATATTTTATTGCCAAACATAGGAAATAGAACTACAGTGCTTCCCCGCCGGAGTTTACACCAACGCCACAACGATTTCCCCCCGTTTAAGAGATAAGTGACCGCTGTATTTGCAGTCTTCCTGGAACGATCGGGCTAATTTAGCGAAAAGAATGTCAAACTTGCATTCACAATGAATGTCAAAACACAATACCTATACCTGTATTTAATGACCGTCTTATTGCCTAGTACATTTATAAAATATTGCGTAACAGTAGAAAATAATCGAAAGTTTGGCGAAATTTAGAAAAAGCTCCGGATTTGATGAAAAACGTTTTTTTTGTTTTTTTTATGCACTACGAAAAGAAAGCAATTTACGAAGAACAAAAACTGTAAGGACTTATAAGCAACAATGCAATATAGGCATTTATAAGTGCATTTCATTGTTAATTCATTTGTTTTTTTTTCGATGTGTACAAGTACAATTTACCCAGACTTAACATAGATCCAGCAATTTAGTTTCTGAAACATCCGCCTGGCATGGTGGTTAATGCAATTCATTATCTATCACCAATAAGCAATGTATAAAAAAAACATTTTAGTAAAACACAATTTCACGCACCAAATACAAATGTTAAATGCAATACACATAACTATGATTTTTAATTGGGTTTTGTGTGTGGAGATGTTGCTTGCTATAAAAGTGCATGCATGCAATTATTATTATTTTAAAATATTCTCAAGTGGGACTGGAAACCAGCACCCGTATCTTCGTACTGGTGCATCTATAATCGTGTTTCAAAATACGGCGAAACTGGTCATTTTTTGTCGTAGAAACATGATCATAAACATAATCTGCATGAGAAAGATGAACAAATTTTCAAATACAGTAAAATAAATACTCTTACAATTGAGTTTATTTCAAAGAGAAAAAGCAGCAATACAAAACACAAAATAAAATTATTATAATAAAATGTTGACCGCATGGCAATTATCGGATTACCTGTCAAACGGAACTGAACAAACAGCGCATTATCATATTCACTAATCTGAAGTGCTGGCCCGGTGCTCGAGTTTGAATAGAGATAACTGCTCTACTGGACTTTGCTCTAGGGGTGTACAGCGAAAACTACCTGGAAAGGTGGTGTAAACTCCGGCGTAAACATTGTTACGCTTAATTAAATCCTTGCTGCAGTTATGAGGGTAAGTCATAAGTGACATTTTTATTATTCATAAACGCAATACTCAACGTCAACTGTATTAGTTATTAGTTTCATACTGACAACCATGCACCCCTTGGCTAATTGACAATGTAAAAAAATTATGTCTGTCATATGCACGTTTTTTTAATCGATCGTACATGGTGCGTTCCGGCATATCTTTTTTTAGCAATACACCACTGGTTCTGGGGCCATATCTCCACTCATGAGGAAGGTCACCCAAGACCAAAAACGTTCTGCTTGCTGGCCTTTGATCCTCATCAATGCGAGCCTGGATGTCTTCAATTTCATCTGGTGGTTGCCTATCACCATTATCTCTTGCCAAATTGAAGACAAAAGCTCATGCAACAATTATGTCCAAAGCTTTGTCTACATTTACACGAATACCGAGGTCCAGTATGGGAAACATCCGTTTCATCACTCCATACTGCCGCTCTACACAATTTCTTGTTCGTATTTGGCTTTCGTTGTACAACTGTTCTGCTGGAGTGATGGCTCGGTCCAGTGGGGGCATTAATTATGTCTTGACAGCGTAACCTCCATCAACTACAAGGAGACTGTTGCCAGAGTGTCCTGCTTCGAACATGGCCCTTTTTTCACAATTTTTAAAAATTGTAGATTCGTGGACAGATCCAGGCCACCTCGCCGCAATATCTCGCACAAGTAGATTGGTGTCGGCAATTGTTTGCACATTAATAGAAAAATACCCTTTTCTGTTGCGAAATACTTCCTAAGATAATGATGTTTGTCTTTTTCAAGCACACTATGTCAAAAATTTAAAAAATCACATTTTTTCATTCAGCAAGCAAGATCATTTTTTTTTTAAATTTAAATAAATCCAAAATATTTTTTTGTGCCTTATTGTTACAGAAAATTGGCGGAATGAAATTTATACCACTATGCATGGTACCATACACAAAACCAAACCAAAATATGAGCTAATATCCATTTCCAAATAATTTTCATGATGTAGTGAAGGGTTTTTGAAAGTGATTAATCTGTACAAATTTATAGCTCTAAAATGCATATATAAAATACACTGTACACACAAAAAAGGCAAACACATAATTTGAATAAAACCAGCTATGATAGTTGTTACGAATGTAATAAATCATGCTACAAAACAATTTTATGGGTTAACCTATCCCTGCATCTTTTGACTGCCATCTACACAGGCTACTTACTGTACACGCTCACAGCACCAGCCTCGCACTCACAGTCGATCTGTTGTTCTTGTCGCAGGCGGACGTATTTTGTCTCCGCTCTTCGTTCTGTTCTTGTTTGGCCTCCACAGTACATGGAGTTGTCTTCTGATTCTGCTGAATTTGTTCAATATAATATTTGTTACATATAAGGGAATGTCTGTTCTGTCCTGTCTGTACAGCCTGAGTGGTTGGTGTTCGGAAAGCGTTAGGTTTTGTCAGTGTGGGATGAGAGCCTCGACACATAGGGTGCCCCCTATTTCTGTGACGCTATGAACGCTATGAATTGAATCTACCTCCTGTACACAACTGTGGCCAGGTTCTTGGTACTTATGTTCGATCTCTTCTACATTGTGTGAGTCACTGTTAATAAATTCGAAAAAAGCAGTGGACATGATTGAGTTTTTATTTTGAGGCTCACACGCATCGGACCACAATGTAATTTTCGTCAAATCATTTCTGTGTTTTTTTTTGCTTCATTGAAACTAAACAGCTTGCGATTTTATTTACCCCCCCCCCCCCCCCCCCCCCCCTCCTGCAATGACTTCATTCCACAGAATGCAATAACCTTGCTTTTGATTTACATCTTAACCGGTAAGGTTATAAACTGCAAACTTACGTTTGTAATAAAAATACGGATGTATCAGATTGGGGGCACCTTAAAACCCTTTGGCAATCAAAAACCAGCAAACACGAATAATTTTTATTGGCCTCTGCATAATCTTCTTCAAGTTTTTTTAATTCCCTAGCAAAGGATTTTTCAAGAGAAATCCTTTGTTTTGGGCTTCATTTTGTTCAAATGCCACCTAACATTTTGAATGCAATGCAAGTACACATAAATCTTTCTTTGGTTTGTGAAATTTTAGTCGAAACTCCCCATTAAATATGTTCTCATACAAACACTGACGTTCAGGCTTTATACGATTAGCGTTACATTGCTCAACATAGAGCCAATACATTTTTACTAGTGGAATTGAAAGCATGATTTACGTTTGCTGTATATTAGCACCACCTGTTATAATGTCCACGAGCCGCCACTGATTACATTATTATGGTAGTGTCCTCAGTAAATAGTTTAATGATGTACACTTGTACAAGTATTGGTAAGATTAATATATTTTTCAAATAAAACTACGTACTTGCCAACAATTGTGATCTACTATTTAACTCGGCTTACTATGATTAATTTTTGTAAACGCATTGGTGCTCATTCTCTTCATGGCTACAATCGGTTGGGCAATAGGTCAACTATTTCCAAACGCTTGAGGTTATCATTCTGAGGAAATACACCCTCGGCCACATATTCCTCTTCATTATTTTCCTCAATGTTAACGTCTTCTAGGGGTTCATCGTTCATCTTCATACAAATGTTACGTAAAACGCAGCACGCCACTATCAACTCTGGAATCTTATCCACTCGAGACATTTCCAAGAATTTTAAACACCTAAAACGTGCTTTCAAAAAACCAAACGCCCTTTCAATGACCATCCTAGTGCCCTGCCCCTGCCCTCCCTCAACGCTTGTGGCTGGTACTGACCAGCACAGGCCTGTCCACCCCTTGTCCCCCCGCGTTCACCTTACGTCCACTTTACGTCTCCTTACGTCTACGTAAGTTGCATAAATATGAGACGTAAAGCAATATCCAAAAAAATCGATTAGCCAAAGTGCATTAATATGAGACGTTAAGCAATATCCAATCAATCAATTATTTTGAAATGCAGTTGTCAACAGCACTATAAAATTACATACGTTTGCTATCATGATTGCAACGGGTGGCAGACGATCCATAATGAAACATTATTGTATTTGTGTAACATAACCTATTTCCGGTCTATTAAGCAGCTTACACCAAAAACATCACACAAAGATTTTCATATTTTTAATTAATTCGGTGTTCTCTACATTTCTTTACTAAAATAACAATGCCCGGAACAAAATCACAAATGGGTGCACGTCAAACACATTAAAGTTGAGTTAGCTTATTGTACCTTCAGATTTAAAGGTATTTTGCAAACAAAAACTTAAAGATCAATGGCAATATTCCTGGAACAAGTTAGAAAACAATAAATTGCGCCAAATCAAGAATAGCACGGCAGCCTGGATCTCTTCACTTCACTCCTCTCGCCGTGAAGAAGTGGTCCTGGCTCGTTTGAGACTCAGCCACACATTCCTCACTCACGGATATCTTCTAAGAGGTGAAGACCATCCTCTATGTAAGTGTGGCGTAGTTTTAACTATAAAATACATTTTAGAAACCTGTACAAAATATAGTAGCAATAGAAAAGATTTTAGATTAAAACCTACCCTCAAAGAAATTTTACTGGATAATTCCACGACAAGTGATGACGTTATTAATTTCTTACGCAAAGTAAACCTTTCAAATTCAATTTGAAATTCATATTTATATAGCAACCAGAAAAAATTGATGGGCACTTATACTGTCCTTACTGTTGTGTGCCCTAAAACCCCACTAACTAACTAACTCTAACTTTATAATTGTGGTAAGGTGGTAAGGTAATCCACAAGATGTAGTAGAAGCTCTCAGGACTGTATCCACGACAGTCCCTCCTGTCACCACTGTGCGACTGAAGAGGCCCATGACCTATTAGCATTTATTAAAAATGCGGTGCACAATCTAGATTTTAAAGCACATTTGCTACGGTCATCAACGGGATTTGAATAACGTCAATGCACTATGAGTGCAGCTTCGATATGACCTCGCCGCCCCGCACCTTTTGACTCTACCTACACTCACACAGCGGAGCGGACAGCACAGCTCGGCTCGGCCTCGCAGTCGGTCTGTTGTTCTTGTCCCAGGCTGACGTGTTTTGTCCACGCTCTTCGTTCTGGTCTCATTGGGCCTCCACAGTACATGGAGTTAGCTTCTGTTGCTGCTGTATGTGTTGTTTGTTCTATTTGTAGTCTGTGTCCTCGTTCTCATTCATCATTCTGTTTAACGTTTGTTTACTTGTTTGTTTGTGTGTTGTGTGTACTGTGTAAATATGAGACGTAAAGCAATACTTAATCAACCAATTTACTTCAGGAGGGGAGGTTGTCTGTTCTGTCCAAATTGGAAGGTTTAGTTCTCTCTTTATTCTGTCCTGCTTCGTCATCTCAGTGTTGTGCTCCGTCTGTTCCGTCCGTGCAGCCTGAGAAGTTGATGTTCAGAAAGTCCTAGTTCTATTCAATGAGAGATAAGAGCCTTGACACGAGGGTATCCGGTTTCTGTGCTGGGAATTTGGTTTTATCACATTTTGTTTTGTGGTTTTGCATTCAGTAGGTTAGTAACTTACACTCCGTGATTTGTTTCCTTTATTCGTCGCGATGTAATGAGGGTTTTCGGTTGCGGTGGAATGTATAGTGACGGAAGTCGTCGGTGATTTGGATTTGTTCAGTGTTAGTGGTTGATTTGTGGGTGTGTTTGTCAAGTTAATTACGTTTTTATGTCAAAACACGTAGTTACTTTTGTCTTTGCATAATCGCTTTGGTGGTCTTATGTGATATGTCAGTGGTAATTATCTTGAAAGTCCCATCTACATGAATTTCTTCCGTTCTTTCCGATAGTGGAATCATCCTGGGCGATGCTTTAAGTATCTGTTACCTCCTAATCATTTTCCTGGGGGACATGGCGAGAAAATGGCTCTCACAGTACACACGTAGTAGGCCTAGACCTAGGTTGTTTTATGCCTAGCATAGGCCGAGGCCAATAGTGTGACGCCCGGGCCGGGATCGCTTCTATTCAAAATGTACAGACAATTCTCATAATAATTTAATTTCTAGCCTTGGAGACTACAGTCTATCCTCACTTACAATTAAAAGGTACAAACACCAGCGTACTAAACATGTTTTATTCTATTCTATAATTGTTGAAACTACTCTCTACTCAAATTCCGTTTTGTGTGTATTACTTTATTTTAGAATTGTCTTACTTAGTTCCAAAGAGTTTTTTTTGTTAAATTTTTTTCCCTCATTACATACATTTGTTTTTATTCAATATCTCTATACAATAAGCTATATATGATATTATTTTTATGGTAAAATGTTAAGAGCCCAATGGCTCAATGAATTTTGTACACACTGTATTTATATATGCTGTACCGTTATTATAAGCTATATAAATACCTTTTTAAAAATTACAAAACTAACAAGTACCAGATTGACTTGTTTATTATTCATCTCAGCAAGCATTCCAAGCACATCCACACTAGATTGAACCCGCGTTAAGACCTTAAGATCGTTACCTCCCGCACGACATATTTGACACTTCCATTGACACCTTCTCGTTTGACATGTTTCTGTAATTTGATTCTCTTATTCCCGCGCACTCAAAGCACGAAGTTACAATTAACAAAATCACCTGTGCAGTCAACCATGTCGTCACACCGGCCACACTTTTCCATTATACGCACGCACTCACTGTCGCCTGCAATCAATCACCGATAGCACAATACATACACTCCTGTGTACTTTCTCTTTCTTCTCATCAAACGATGACAGCACATACATTCCATCACCTTCTGTGTTCGTCAATTGTTTTTTTTTTTTAATAAGTATAAACAATATTTGGACTCATCATGTTCTTTAAATAAATTAATATATTAAATTAAAGCAAAGCAATATTTCGGGTACTTTCAGTATCCTTCAAAAGGCAACAAACAAAACAAAACATAAAACTCTGTCTCCCAGCCAAGCATTAGAATTTCAGCAGCGTCACACTGGATTCAGGATAAGTAGATGCTATTAAGGGGGTCCGGCCGTCAGAGGTTTTTAAAAAATCGTATTTTTTATTATTCATTTGTGTGTCGTTGTATAGTATGTAGAATAAAACGGAAAAAAAAATTAGAAAAAAATTTATTTTTCGATTTTTTAGAATTTTTTTTGTAAGTTAGTGACTATGTTCAGACTATGGGGCAGGAATGCACTTACTGTAAGTTGCGAAACTTTGACGTTGATTTTCTCTGAACATTATTTTTTAATACAAAGGTACATTTTTCTCAGGAACTATACATGCAAATGTCTTGAAAATTTCAGAGCATGTAGATATATTGAGTCTTAAAACTTTGCCCCTTTCAATAATACAGTTTTTGTATTACTTTTAATTATAATAATTCAAACATGTGTTAAAATATTCAAAAAATGTACACTAATTACACCGATTAATTAAACACAATTAAATATAGTTTCCAACTACACAATTTGTGTAATGAAAGGGGGAAAGTGTAAAGAATTCAATTCTTAAACTAGGAAAAAAAAATTAGAGCTCTAGCTTGTATGGTTATTTAAAAAAATGGGCCTACCTAAGTAATGGCTAATTTAACATACGTAAGATACAAACGGCCGGACCCCCTTAATGGTCGAAGGTGCGTAAATAATATAGTTCATTGGGCAGGATAAGTAGAGCAATGTTTGTCTGTACAATTACCATAGTTATGTGTACATGGCATTAAACGGAACAGCTACAACTACAGTATAATACTGTACTAAAAACTAACATTGGAATATGTGCATACGTAATTTGTGTCTTATCTTTAAAACAATTTTGAAAAACAAATCAAATAAAGTAGAACATTTACGGTTTTTGCTATTACAAGAGAAAATAATTAGACCCATTTTTCATTTCAATAACATTTTGAGTAAAATATGCGTGAGTAAGCGCGATCAGTTGAAAGAGTGGTTCAACGCCAATTAATATTATTTAAATGGATTCTTCTTGTCCAACTCGCAACCTTCTCGTGGTTTGGCACGTGAGTAGGGGAGTTTCACTCCCTAAAACTAATGGCGAGCTCTGGGTCGTCGTCGGGGAATTTTCCCCTTCCTACACCAGCATCTGGAATTCGCCATGTATTTGATCTTTCCTAGGAAGACCGGCGATCCGTTCTTGGATTCTAGTGAGCCGAATCTCGTGCGGTTCTCCCTCGCCAGTAGTTTCTTCATGGGCGCGAATCGATGCGGCAAGCTTCTTCGTTTGCAGCTTTCCATTCAGCAGAACATCTTTGCAGAGGGGCAGGACCCTGTATGTTGATATCCCCCAAAAAATCGTCTTCGTCCGCGCAACGAGAAGTTTTTGTAGGCGGTGAGTAGTCTTTCGTTTCGTCTGCGACTGTACTTGTACTCACTACTGGTCCTGCTGCGGTCATCGTCTCTTCTTTCTTAACCTCCCTTTCGATTTTCATTATTTTTATAGTTTTGCTATAAATAACATGTTTGTACAAGTCAGGGAAGATAATAAAGGTTTTTTTTACCGAGGATCGAATGCCGCGGCTTAGCTGCTATGTTCAGGCTGAACTCACAGTCCCCACTCAAGGGCACACAAAATCTCTTCCGAACATCGGCGATTTGCCTTTGAATTTTGGCACTAGGATTCCGTCATAATCGTTTTCTTAGAGAGCAATGACGAGACGATCGAGCGTGCGATAGTAAAATGGTCTGGTCACGAACTACTGCATTTTTAAAAGGGGATCCACCATTGTACCTAGCATTTGCGGATTATTTTCTACTTGAAGAAAACAAGGAAAGCGAGCTTTGAAGACTGTTATCTTTTTTGTCAATTTCGAAAGAATACTCGTTACATGACCGATACTTCCCTCTTTAGGATTACGGAATTCAGTTTTTTTTGTAGGTATGTTTTTTGTCACAAAATCTCGCCATCTATCCCCATGGCCCAGAGACCCTTCATATGGTCGGGTGCCACAATTTCGCACTTGGGCCACTTTACTTTAATTAACTTTTCTGACACCTCGTAATGCCCCCCAAAATGAACTCCGAGTATCCGTCGCTGAAGGAGTTTTTCTTATTCGGAAACTCGAAAATGCAACATTGTCTATTGTATAAAACGTACACGAGCAGAACGCCGATTAAAACCTGGGTTAAGTATTACGGATGTGTTTCGGATTTCCGGTGCAAGTCAATAGGCGTCAGTGCGCTTCAGCGTTATCTTTTATGCTCACGGCAGGAATCGGAACATCGCTTTCATTATCATCACTGGTTTCTATTGACGATTTATAAATTCCCGGATTCAAATTCAGTTTCTTACTAAATTGTGTCGAGCACAATGAATCATCAGAATGAACACTGTTTAAGTATAAGTCATATTGTATCGCCTTGGCTTGGTGGATTTCGGATTTGCCAATGACCGGTGGTGATATTTTATGTTCTGTTGTTTTAACTTTTCTGTAAAAATTTAAGTTACTCCACGGTAATTTTGTTGTATTGTTGTATTACTGTATATTATATGTATAAATGTTTGTATTTTACGCGCCGCGCTACTAGCGCTCTCGCCACCGTGCCCGACAGCAAAGATGCGCAACACACAGCTGCCTGGCGAGCAACTAGACAACACCGTCAAGCTGTACTGTAAGTCATGTATTTAACCATCAAGGTAATTAAATAATCTTTCTAACTACATTGTGTTATGTATCCAACCTTTATATATTCCTCCACCACCATCCCCAACGTAAGAAAAACATGATTCGTTTTATATAAAATAAACGTGATAGGGTATTTGGATTCTGGATGTTTTATTCTATAAAGAAGCGATACGTTAAGCCTAACTTTTATCTAAAATTCATGCAAATAGTCAGTCTATTGTGTAAAACAATGTATTGAAACACACAAATACAAAAATACTAATACAACCTAAAAAAAAACGGTAAATCGGAGGTAAAGTTCGTGATTTATTACCAGACGAGATGGACTGCAGTCATTAAATAATTCAAAATCCAACTCGCAACCTTCTCGTGGTTTGGCCCGTGATTAGGGGAGTTTTTCTCCCTGAAACTAATGGCGAGCTCTGGGTCATCGTCGGGGAACCCCTTCCCTTTGACTACCTCCCCGACGGCGACGACAAAGACAACACGGACGGATGATGACACAGACGGAGACGACCACGACGTGGGGGAACCCCTGCCCTCCCCATATGCTTGTGGCTGGTTCTGACCAGCACAGGCCTGTCAACCCCTTGTCCCCCGCGTCATCCCTTACGTCCCTCCCTTCGTCTCGATTAGCCAAGTTGCAAAAATATGAGACGTAAAGCAATATCCAATCAAAATCAATTGGTTCTTTGTGCATGCATTATACATAGCAATCAAAACAAACAAAAATACAAGTTAATTTATAATGCCATAGGCATGTTCTCAGCCTCTGTTCCGATGATACTCGTCGTTTGCAATCCAAATTGTCACTAAGGCGATTTTTAAAAAAACTGAAGATATTTTAACGGATGATGGGTATTGCGTTGGAGGGGGGGAACTGATGATTGTGGCCCACTCCTACTTCGTGTGGTCTTGACGGGTCGGGATCTGCATAACACCTCGCTGTCGTCGAAGATGGTTGCTCGCACAGATACCGCACACTTGCACAGAATACTCGTGAGTGGAGATTTATTCTCTACAGTCACTGTTAACTCTCAGGAATCGATTTCTTGTCCGTAAGAAGATCTTGATTGTAGGGTACGAATTAATCTTGGATGACAATGGCTCGGTCGTCAGATGCTCACAACACGCTCACTCTAATACATAAGAGCGGAGATTTATCTCACAGTCACTGTGGTGTGACACACCACAAACAGCACATCAAATTCAGAAATGAACTAACTAAATTCCTAAAACAAAAGGCATACTACAGCATAAAAGACTTTATGACAGACAAAACTACCTAATAACTGCTACCTCAATATATTAAATTCAAATCTGAGCTGACAAAATTGTTATTACAAAAAGCGTACAAAAAGTTAACTACAGTGTAAATGACTTTATTACAGCAACTGACCTACCGTAATGATAAAAATCAGTTTATTGTTATTGGTACAATATTTGAAGTTTGGAAATTAATGTTCTTCTTCTTAATTTATTTTTATACAAGTTACTGTTCCTAATAATGTAATAATTTTAAGAACCGAATATTGGCTTTTGACAGTAGGCCTATGTATTACTATAAGAGACAATGTGAGGAAAGATTACTTACATGACTGTGATGGCATTTTATCATTAGTAGGTACTATACTATGGGCTATATAGGCCTACTAATTTGTAAAATATATTACGTTTAATATACTTATGTAAGAACTAGTTTAAAGCCAAAGATAACCACACGGTGAAAACTGTTAAAAACTGTAGCTCTGTATTGTTATTTGTTGTCCTTAATATATAAATTTTGGTTGGTCTTGTTGTTAGCGTATCTGCTTCCAATGCAGAAGGTCCAGGGTTCGATTCCCGCTGAAGTCAGTTGTTTTTTAACTTCTGATTTGGACTTAAGTCCATCAGTTCTTGTCTTAGGAGTTTGTAAACGTGACTTTGGAGCCGTTCTAGCAACGAAGCACAGTAAATTCAGAGTTGTTCTGAATCGGCCTTGTTGATTCTGGCGTTGATTCGTGGGTGTTCGCACTGTCCATACCACCGATTGCTATATTTAGTATTAAATATTGATCTTTGGTTGGTTATCGCTCACTCGTCGATTGCGTCGGGCCTACAGGGTTGGCTTGGTCGCTTTGATTTAAAGTCCTCCACTAAAAATCAGTTATGTAACTGAGGGGATAACTCTAAAAAAATTTTTTTAAAATTTATTTTTTTTTTTAAAAAATAGCCTGCAACACAACCCTTAAAAAAAATTTAAAACACTTTTAAACACAAAAAAGAAATTTTATCCCCTTAAAAAAATCATCTAAATTTTTGAATTGGGCTGGGGCGTTTTTTGACAACACTTGAATCAAAAAACTTACAAAAGTGAGAAAATTTCCCCAAATTTTTAAACTCTAATTTAGCATAAAAACTGATTATTGCCTTTTTTTTCCCTACCCCAATAAAAAAACGGTAAATAGTTAGCATCATTTAGTAAAAAGAGGCATTATCAAATTTTAGGGCCCCAAAATTATGCTTCAAAACATGTTTGGCTGCGCCAAAAAAAGGGCCCAAATCCATTCCCCTGAAATCTTTCCCTGAGAGATTGAAATTTCTAACGTTAATCATTCTATAACGATTTGGAAGGGGGGTTTGATACATATACTTTGATTGAATTTGCTTCTCTGTGAGAAATTTCTTTTCCATGCGTCTATTTGGGAGGGCGCTTTCCCTTGGGCTATTCCCTATCCCTTTGTAAAACTATGCTTCTCTGTGATTGTTTCCCCTTTTTCCGCATGCGTCTACTTAAAAGGGGCTTTTTTTTGGCCCTAGGTACATATATTTTGGTAGAATTATGCTTCTCGGGTGAGTGCTTCCTTTTGGGGCATGCGTCTCCCTTTGGAGGGCGCTTTTTTTGGCTAGGAAACATATACTTTGATAAATTATGCTTCTCTGTGGTGTTTCCCTTTTCGAAATTGGCCCACTGGAGGGCGCGTTTTTTGCTGGGGTCATATACTATGATAGAATTATGCTTCCTTTTAGTGTTTCCCTTTTTTCGCATGAGTCACTTGGAGGGCGCTTTTTTTTGGCTAGGTACATATATTTTGGGTAAAAATTATGCTTCTCTGTGAGTGTTTCCCCTTTTCCCTTTTCCCGCTGCGTTTTACTTGGGGGGCGCGTTTTTTTGGCTAGGTACATATACTTTGATAAAATTTTAGCTTCTCTGTGAGTGCTTTTTTTTTTCCGCATGAGTCTATTTTGGAGGGCGGTTTTTGGGCTAGGAAAATATATTTCCCGTGAATTATGCTTCTCTGGGGAGTGTTTTCCTTTTCGCTGCGTCTACTTGGGGGGGGCCGTTTTTTGGTTTAGGAAACATATACTTTGATAGAATTATCTTTTTATGGGGAGTATTTTTCTTTTCGCATGCGTCTATTTGGGGGCGCTTTTTTGGCTAGATACATATACTTTGATAGAATTTGCTTCTTTGTGATTTCCCTTCCCTTTTCGCATCTTCTACTTGGAGTTTGCTTGGGCTTGAAGCGGGCCATGCCCCCCAGGCGCTTTTTAAGGTTTTCGTGCGTTATCTTTTATGCTTTTAGAAAGTAAAAAATGTGGGGTTTTCCCCCTAAGAACCCGGGTTAGTTTTTTTAAACAATTTTTTTGTAGGGTTCTTCCCCCGGTTGAAATGACTTTCCCCCACCAAAGCATTGCCATTCTTAAACAAGGTTGATGTTGTAGAGGTTGTGTTTTAAAATGCTGACCATGGCGGAAGTAAACTTCCACCTTTTTTCAGGATGTGTTTACAACGCCCGGTTTTCAGTAAAGAAAGTTTTTCTTCAGTGCTACTGTGACTGTCCTCACTGTTTGAATCATTGGCCCTGTCTGCAACAACTTTGAATTCTTGGTAAGGGGGGCTCCCCTTCATATTGAAAAAACACCCTCGCCCTGGAAAGCCCTTCCCTAAAATAAGGACAGTTGTTTCACTGTTATTTTTCAGGGGTTACCGCAAATTGTTAAGATGATTCTTTTTTTGATACTGCCTTTCCCAATAATATTTTTTGATCTGGCGTACGGGCAGTTTTTTCATTTGGACTGTTTTAAACAAAACTGCCAGATTTTTTAAAAAATCCCTCTTTGATATTTGCATATGAAGTCTGAAAACGGGTTTCCCCTACCTCGACTACAAAGAGCTTCAACTTCTTGTTACCGGGCGCAAACTTCCCAAATACTGTCCGCCAAAAACTTTTATACTTCTTTTTTTTTCTCTAAAAAAAAGTCTTTTAGTATTTTTTTTGGGGTTTCCCTGGTCTTCCGGGATTTTAGGTAACAAGTGGGCAGCCCAAATGTGCAAAATAAAGCATGCAAATGGACAGCCAAAAGACTGTCACCCTAATCTTTTACCTTCAGATTTAAAAGCATTTTGTAAAAAAAGTTTAAAAGAGCAATGGAAAAATATTCCGGGAAAAAGATAAAACACAAAAAAATTGCGCCAAACCCAAAAATGGAAAGGGCAGCCTGGATCTCTTCACGTCGCTCCTCTCCCCGTGAAGAAGGGGTTCTGGCTTTTTTAAGTTTTCCCTGTTCGAACAAAATGCGATGTCCCCCCAAAGAGGCCCACACTTCTAACTGTTTTTGAAAATATTGTCAGAAAATGCACTTGAATGTCATTACAGCTTTTCCCGTGGGAGAGACTGCATATAAAAAAACAAATTCACATAGTTTCCCTTTTTCAGCATTGATTATATCCGGGTTACTGATTTCCCATTTTTTGTAGGAGATCATGGTTTTTGCTTAGGAGGGGCAAAGTTTTCTTTCTAAGTATTTGCTGAGAACTCCTATGAACCAAAAGACAATAGTACAGAAGCCACATATGCCTTCTTTAGCCTTAAGATCTCCGTGAGTTTCCCGAGTAACCCCCTTAAAGACCCCTCATTTTTCCCGGCCCGGCCGTTTTTGTATTTTTTTTAGATTGGATCAAAAGGGGTAAGTTTAGTAGTCCATGACCACTAACCCAAACCCTCCCCCCCCCCCCCCCGGGGGCGGAAGGTTTGAAAGGGGGTTTCGAGAAGCTATTTATATTACTTTTTTTGATTTTACTTTTTAGCCACATGACTTTGGTGGGTGAAAACCCCCAGGGGTGACCAAACTTTTTTGCCCCAAAAACAAAAAATATTTTTTTTAACCCAAACTATACGCAAATGGCCCATTTTTTTCTTCAAAATTTCTTTTTAAATTGAATATTTCAAATTTTTGAAAAATTAACTTTAGGAATATCATTACTATATCCGGAGATAGCACCTTGCTTTTTTGGGAAAACATAAAAATTTTTTCTTTCCTAAGGGGCCCTTTTCCCTATTCAAATAAAAGGGGCCCTTGAAGATAATTAGAAATATGAAATTTTTAAATGCATTTTTAATCTGTTTTTTGGGGGGGGGCCCCAAATTTTTGTCAAAAAACCTCAAAAAAACTCGCTGGGGGGAAGTCGCATCCGTACTTTAAAAAAATGGTCAAAACCGGTTTGATGTTTTTTTATATTTAGTTTGAAAAAATTTAAAATTTAGCAAGTTTTTATGTATTTCGATCAAAAACTATGTATTTTTTTTAATTTAAATTGTTTAAAATTTTCCGAAAATTTTGTATTTTTTATGCAACTACAGAATAAATTGTATGAAAACCCGACTTTTTTTTATGTTGAAATTTCAAATAAAAGTGTTCTGTATAAAAAGATAAATTATAATTATTAACTGAATCTTTAGTCTTAAAAGGCAATCGGTTTTAAAGAAAAGGTAAACATTTTAAAGGGCCTGGCTCCCAATTGGGTTTAAAATTTTGCCTGTACAAATCCTTCAATACAAAATTTATAATTTCCAAAATCTTCATTTTTTTAATATTTCTATTACCTTTGTTTTTTGTTATAAGTGAGATGCATTTTTTTTATCACCCATAAATTTAAATTTAATTGATTGTAAATAAACTTTTAACTAAAAAAAGGCCCAGTATTTTTATATACTACTTGGCATTATTTGTTGGGTTATTCGAGCAAATTATACATGCTCAAAAACGGGGTTATTAATACAAAATCTTTTCCTGACAACTTTTTAAGTTCCGCGCGCTGTCCAAAAAATGTGTTATTAAAAATTATTATTTACCATTTTGGGGCCATAAAAACTTGGGGTCCGTTGTGTCGAATTACCCATTTCATTTGGGGTACTAGTTTAAAGGGCCCACTCCCCCCCTGCATCAGAACTGATAGTAATCACCTAAAAAAAGGATAGGATTTTGGGTTTTTTTTCTCCTTTTTTCATTTAAAAAAACTATTTAAAATTATTCTGCGTGTGTGTTTTAAACCCACATTTGCGATATCTAATTAGAAATGTAAGGCGAGGCGAAAGTATTGACACAGTTTTGCTTCTATTGATATTTTCGCTTTTTTCATCTTTAAAATTTAAATAAATTTGTGCATATTTAAAAATTTTATCTATATTTTTTTGTATAATGACAGATTTTTTTTTTTTGGTCGTGTGGGTTTTAAACATTTTTTTTTTATTTCTTTTAAATATTTTTCCCCCTTTTGGCTTCATTAGGGACACATTTTAGTGGGGTTTTCCTCAAAAAAACCCCAAATTTTGGGTTATTCTTTCCAAGTCACATCCGAACCTGAAATAAGCCATTATTCATAAATTTTGACCTTTTTACATTTTTTAAATTAAAATGTGCATTAATGCTACCCAACCCAAACGGGGTATTTAGCATTACAAGACTTGAAAACAAAACAATTTTTAATTAAAGAAGGGTTGCATCAGTTGATCCCCTAGTAAATTTAAACTTTATACAATATTTTAATGTCAGTAACATGTTTTACATAATTTCAAATGTTCTTTAATCCTATACTCAAGGGGGGCTAATTGAAACTTTTTATATTTTTTTAAAAAAAAAATAATCCCATTTTTTATATAAAAATACAATAAACTTGAAACCCATTGGGGGTTTATACCCACCAACATATTAAAATTTAACAGGGCCACTCTAAAGCATAGCAGCTAAAGTGTTTATTATTATTATACATTTTTTTTCTTGCCACCCCAAAAACCAAAAAGGGGTTAATTCGGTCAAAAATGGCTTTTCAAATTTATGCTGCTAATTTAAAATATAGATTTGTCATCTTTTTGTACAACCCTACAAAGTGAAATATTAATAAGTCAAAGGGGGTTTTCAACGAAAAATTCAATGTTTGGTTTCTTTAAACGGATTTAAAATTAGTAATTTTATTATTTTTTAAAACGGTTTTCGCGGTAAATTTTTAAAATATCCTTCTGGTGGGTAAAAACCCACCAAAGGGTTTTAGGGAGCTTACAAGCTAAATAAAAACCAAATTTGTAAAAAAGTATTTTAAAATTTACCTTTAGACCCCCGCCCTGCTAGGGGGATTTTAAAAACGAAGACCGCTTACGATGGGAAATTTAATTTTTTTTATTTTTCAGGGGGTACTTTGGTCGCCCCCTTGGGGGTTAAAAACCCACAAAACCCAGGCCCGGGTTTTAACAAGGGGAAAAATTAAAAGTCAATATATCAAAGTAAAAAAAACACCCTCAGACCTTTCTGGTAAAAAAATTTTGGGGGGAAAGGGTTTTTGGGAAAATTTCCCATTTATGATTAAATCGACAGATATGTTTTTTTTAGGGTTGGAAAATTTCCCGTCATCCCTGGGGGGTTACCCCAAATTTTAAAAAACCTTTTTTATTTTACAAGCAAAAACCCTTCACTAATATATTAACGTACCAAAAACCCCCCTCATCCCTTTCCCCCCTGCGTAGGGGGGGGTTTTTAAAAAGACGGCCTTTGCAACCAAAATGTATTTTTTTTTTCATTTTTACAGAAAGTATTCGGGTCACCCGGGTGGGTACACCCAAAAAAACCGGGGAAAAAAATAAAAAGGGGCCCAAAAATAAAAAGTTGAAAATTAGAAGTCCCTTTAAACCCCCCCTTAAAAACCCTTGGGCCCCTGGGTGTGGTGGCGGGTTTTTAGGAAAGTCCTTTTTTTACGATAGAAATTAAAAATTTTCTTTTTTTTTTTTTTCCGGTTTAGGTATTTTGGGTCACCCTTTGTGGGAAACACCCAACCCAAACCCATGATGCCCTTACAAAAGGGAACTAAAATTTTAATTTTTTTTAATTGTGTCAAACCCCCCCTTACCATTCCGCTCTTTTGGTAGGGGGGGTTTGTAAAAGCCCCATTTCCACCCGTTTTTTTTTATTTTTTTAAATTTTTTACAGTGGGTTTTTGGGTCCCCCCGGGGTGGGAAACACCCACCAAAACCGTGGGGGCCCAAAACAAGCGGAAGGCAAAAAGTAAATATAAAAGCCCAAAAACCCCCCTTTAAAGACCTTCCCCCCCTGCGTGGGGGTTTTTTTGTGAAGCCCCTTAAACCCACCGTTTTTTTTGTTTTTTTTTTGTATTTTTACAGGGGGTTTTTTTGATCACCCCCTGGGGGGGTCCACCCCCCCAAACCGGAGGGAAATTCAAGCGGAAATCGAAATTTAAATATGTAAATTTCCCTTAAAAACCACCCTAAAACCCTTCCGCCCTGCATAGGGGGGGGTTTTTGTGAGTGTCCCATTACCACCCAAAAATGATAATTTTTTTTTTTTTTTACAGTGGGTTTTTTTGGGTCCCCCTGGGGGGTTACACCCCCCCCAAAACCGTGTTTGGCCCCACAAGGGGAAAATCGAAAGCCCAATATATAAAAGTCCAAAAACCACCCTAAACCCTTTTCCGCCCCGGGGGGGGGGGGGGGGGGGGGGAAAAACCCAAAGTTGGCTCAAAGTTTTATAGGATTTTTTTCCAAAGGTGAATTTTGGGCCAAATTTTTTAAGATAGCTACCCATGCCTTTTTAATTTGGTCTTTCCAGGCCCTTTCAAGTTGTTGGCGCCCGGGCCCTGCTAGAGGTACAAACGGGAGAAACGCCCGGGAAAGGCATTGGGATTGTTTTCCCGGGAGTTTTAAAGATCGATTCCGGGGCTTAAGTTGATACCAGGGGGTTTGGGAAAGATTGATACCAGGAGCTTAAAAGATTGATTCCAGGACCCTTGGGACGGGGGGGTATTGGGCCGGGGCCCTGCTAAAAGGACAAAACGGGGGGCGAGGGAACCGGGGGCTTTGGGAAATTGATTCCGGAGTTTTTGAAGTTGATACCAGGGTTAAAAAGATTGATTCCAAAAGCTGGGGGACGGGGGTTTTGGGGGCCTGGCCCTGTTTAAGAGGAACGAGGGGAGGGGACGCCCGGGAAAAATTGGGGATTGTTTCCCCGGGAGCTTGAAAGATCGTTTCCAGGGGTTTTTTTTTGAGATTGATACCAGGGGGTTTTAAAGTTTTATTCCAGGACCCTGGGGACGTGGTTTTGGGGCCCCGGGCCCCCTGCAGGGGTTTACGACGGGAGCGACGACCGGAGCTTTGGGGTTTGGGAATTCCGGGAGTTTTGAAGTTTTGGATACCAGGAAGCTTAAAAATTTTTTGATTCCAGGAGCTGGAAAACGTGGAAATTGGGGCCGGGCCCCCTCCCTAGAGAACGAGGGGGCCAACGACCGGAGCTTGGGTTTGTTTCCCCGGAGCTTAAAAGATTGTTTTTTCAGGGGGCTGGGAAGACGGACTCCGGAAAGCTGGAGGGACGTGGAAATTGGGGGCCGGGCCCATTTTCTTTTTTTTTTGGAGATCACCCTGCATGCCGGAAAATGTTTTTTTTAACGGGTTCCGATTGAAATTTCCGTCCCCCAAGTAGATGCGCCGAAAAAAGGGGTTTGGGGGTTAACTATAGGGGGGGTTTGGGTTCCAGTACTTCCTTATCGGAAACCACGTCTTCTTTCCTCCCTCTTTGGGTTTTAAAAAGGATTTTTCCTCGGGAAAATCTTCTTTTAAAGGAGGTTTTTGTTTGGGTCACTTCTGCGGCAAAAAGTTTTCCCCTCGATAAAAACATTTTTTTTTTTTAGGGGACAAATGCCGCCATCTTGAATCCAGGCACAGCTTTTTTCCCATTGAAGCTTTTTCGCCCAAAAGCAACCCCAAAATATCTCTGCAATTTTATGTTGGGTAATAGCTCTCCCCGGGTTATTCCCCCATCCATGGTCACTTTCCCCTTAAAGCATAAATATTTTTAGTGCACCAAACCCAACTCTTGACAAGGGGTTGATTTTTTAATGGCTCTTTTTGAGGAAAAATGGGGGGCCCAAATAAAATATTATTTTCTCTGCTGCCCAAGACTGTAGCGAGACTTGGGGTGGAGGGAAAGGGTTTGGGCCATTACCAACAAGGGGGGAAATGTTTTTTAATTGGGCCTTAAAATTCCCCCTTAAAAGTGTTTCCAACCTTTTTAAATAAACAGATCAGAAATTTTATTTTAGCCCTCCCCTGAACACATGCCCCAACGATTCAGGTCGAGCCCCAAAAACCCCATAAAACCCAAATAATTTTTTTATCGTTGTTTTTTGGGAAAAATTAATTTCTGGGGGACCCAGCCACCTCCAACACCATTTGCCAAATCTTTTTCCTAGCCCCCCCCTTTTAAACAGAAACAATTTTTCCCACAAAATTTTTTTGCCCCTGAGGAAAAAAATTGTTAAAATTTTGTTATAAACCCTAAGATGCCCCACTCAAACCTTGTTATAGATGTTGCTTGGATTTTTAAAACCAAAATTTAAAAATAAAAACTATCAACTTTTTGGTTTTATTTAAAACCCTAGCTCTTTTCTAACTTTTTTTTTCCCAAAGCTTTTCATGGGAAAAACCGTGGGGTTTTTTCCCTGAGATTTTGAGCCCCGTTTTTTTTCCCCGCTAACTCCTTGGGAAACTCGAATCCTGTGACAAGTTTTTTCCTTTGGAAAGAAATCATAACCCCGCTTAAAAACTTTTTTAATGTCAAAAACCCTAATGCGTTCCCTCCAAGTTTTTTACCCCTGGCCCGCGCCAGCTCACCCCCTCCATGTCATCCGTAAAAAAAGGCTGGAATCTTCCCCTTTTTTTTTTCAAAATCCATAACCCCCGTTTGGGAAGGGTTAAAATTATGATTAGACCTATTTTTAAAAATGAAAAATTTAATATCAATTTAAAACTTTTTATTTTGATAATGGGGTTTTGTAATTTTTCTTTTTTTAAGACGTTTCTTCAAAGTTCTCATTAATTTCCAAATCTTTGCAGCTTTTTAAGTAATGAAACAAACCCCGTTTTTCCCAATTTTTTTTTCCCACATAGCAGGGGACATTTGGTTTTTTTGGGGCAGTTTTTTGTTTTTTAGTTCCTAAAACAATTTCATGACAAAATTTTTGTTTGTTTTTTTTTTTATGTTTAGGGTAAATGTCCATAAAATGCAAAAAGTTGGGAAAAATGCGCATGCGGCCTTTTTTCCCCACCCCTGGGAAATTCCGGGCTTTGCCCCCTTCCGGGGGTTTTTTTACACAGCGATTTGGCTACTATCCATAGGGCATTGAAAGAACTTTTTTTTCAAAAACTAAACGCGTTTTCTTGGCAAAAAAGTAGGGGGTTTCCGGGAGAAAAAATACTATTTTGGGGCCCTTAATTAGGGTTTCAAAATACAATTTTTTATAATAATATAATAACAATAACATAATAATAAAATTGTTATCTTTACCTTTATGATTTTAGATTTTTTATGCCAGGTCGCTCCCAAATTTCCAAATTAAAAACAACCAATAGCCATTACTATGTCGTATTTTCTAGTCAGGGTTTGCCCAAACTTTAAAATTTAAAAAACTTTCCCCGTGCGGGGTCTTTACCCCGCCCCTACTCCCACAAAAACCTAAAAACAAAATTTTAGCAAAGAAAAAAACTTAATTTTGAAATTTTAAAGTTAAAATTTTTTTGATTGTTTTCCCTTGGTGTAACAATCATTCGGGGGGGACAAAAGCTGCTCACCTATTTTTACTATTTAGCCCTCCAATTTTTCATTTTTTTTTGTGGGAAAAAAAAAAAATAAATGGAGGGCTTTATTTGGGTTTTGCTTAAAAGTTAAAATCACTCCTTTTTTTTTGCAAAAAATATTTTTTTTCAATAGATGAATTTTAAAAAATTTTGGAAAAAAAAAATTTTAATATTAAAAATTTTTAGATTTTTTTTAAATTAAAACTTTAAACAAAGATAATAAGTCAAACCCACTACTACTAGGTTTTTACTTTTATATAATAATAAAAATAGTTTAAACTTTTTAGTTTTTTCTCTTAAAAATAAAAATTTTTCGCGAGGGAGGTTTTTTTTTCCAGTTTTTTTTTCAAAATGTTTTTGGTCCCCCCATTCCAATTTTGGGGGGGGGCCCCAACCAGACCCCCCCGCTTCCTGGCCCTGCCTTTTTTTCCTTTCTGCCGTTCCGGCCCCGCTGGTTTTTGGGGGTTCCCCCGGCCCATGCGCTGCAGGGCTACGATCTGTTTTCTGGCTGCTCAAACCCTCCCCTTGTAAATGGGCTTCTCCCAACCGTCCCTTTTAAATGGGTGCTCTACCGTCCCCTTTTACTGCCCTTCTCTACCGTCCCCCCCTTGTCCCGGCCCTCTCCCCTCTCTTGTACTGGGTGCTCTAAACCCTACTTGTAAATGGCCCGGCCCCTACCCTCTTTTTGTACTGGCCCGCTCTGCCCGGGTTTTGGGCCCCCCTCCGAAACAGAGTCAGAAAATCGCTAGATGTTTTTACTCCCGATAAAATCCACTGTAAGGGTCCCCGGGTCCCGGGACTGTCACTTTCCCAGTTTTCCACATCCTGAAACCCCCGGGTACTTTTTTTTTTTTAGGACTTTATAGTGGGTCCAATATAACTTGGATTGGGGGTTTTCCCCTTTTTCCCTCCCCAGTTTTTTTTAAAAAAAAAATTTTTTCTTTTTTTTTTAGTGTAGGGGTTTTTTTTTGGGTCTTTTTTATCTCTTCATTTTTTTCCCAAAGGAAACCCAAATTTTTACGAGAGCTTGATTTGTGGTGGACGAAGTGTGAAAAACCTTGGGCCAATTAATTTGGGTTCCCCTTTATAGCAAAGGAAAAAAAAGGAACTTTCCCCTTTTTACTACCCCCCCGCCCGGGGACCACAATGCCCAAAAAGACGGATGCCCCCGGACGGGGGAAGACCACAACCCCCTCCCTCCCAAAATGCTTGTGGCTTTTGGGGGTGAAACCCGCACAGGCCCTTTTTCCCAACCCCCTTTTTCCCCCCCCGTCATCCTTACTCCCCCCCCTTTCCCTCTTTATTGCCAATTTCATAAATATAGACGTTTTAAACAATAAACCCCAAACAAACGGGAATCACAACCTGGCAATTTTAGAACATGAAAGGGTTAATTTTATACATAAAACCAAAAGGGGAAAAATTATAAATTCTTATAGCATGCAAAACTGCATAATTTTTAAAAAAAGTGGGGCAATAAAAATAATAACCCTTTAACCCATGCCCTTTTAGCCAATATATTTTAAAATCAATTTTACACAGATTGTCCCCCCCCCCCCCCCAGGACCTTTTGGGGGCCCCTTAAGGCCCCATCTTACCCCTTTTAATAAAATTTGAATTCTATCTTTTAAACATCGATTTTTTTGATTATCATCAATAGTAAATTTTTTGGCCCCCCCTTTAAACAAAAGTGCCATTGGGAAACTATTGGAAACCCGGTTTTTACTTTTCAAACCCAAAAACCCCCGTATCGCTTCTTTAGTAAGTTTACGTAGTCCCCCCTGGAAAATCCATCAACTATGGGGCATAAAAATGTGAAAAAGATCTGAGATACTTGGGGCCCCAAAAAAGGGTGAGGTAATTTTGTTTCACAAGGAAAAACTGAAGCCCCATATGGGGCTATTGCAAATTTATAAATTTTAAAAGCGGGCTCGGAATTTTTGCCCGGAGACCCCGGTTTTCGAAAAAAACACAACGGGGGTTTGTGATTACTTCTGTTGGGGGGATTGAAACACTGGGGGCTCGAGAAAATAGCCAAACGTAGCCCCTTTTTTAGTAAAGGGGGGGGGGGTGAGTACAAACGTGCAGCAGATTGTGTTAAAAAAACCACTTTTAAAAGTCTCTTAAACGAACTTTTAAGTAAGAAATAAATGTTTCCTTGGAAAAAAGGATAATCAAAGTGCCATGACTATAAAAAAAATTGTCCCGTTTTAACCCCTAGGAAATAATCTTATTTTATGTTAGGGTTTTACCCTTTATTTTAAAGAAAAAAATAAAAGAAAGGGTCTTGAAAAATTTATTAAATTATCCAGAAAAAAAAGGGGTTTTTTCAGACACTTTGCCCTTAAACCCTTTTAATAACAGTAAAAATTTTTTGGGAAAAACAAAAAAGCTTTATTTTAAATAAGGTTTTTCACAAAGTTCCCTTTAAACTGAGAATTTTTGGGGTTTAATTTTTATAAATTTTTTAGGAGAAAGGGGGGTTTTGGAAGGTAAAAATAAATAGTAAAAAAATAAAATAAATAACAAAAAAAAACAACAACAAACCCAAAACCCCAAGAAAAATGTTTAAATTTACCTTTTTTTGGTTGTCTGTTGGGGGAAAAACTGTGGAAAACTGAAAGCTTCCAGAAAGAGCTAGCTAGGCCCAAAAGTCCCGTTATTAAATGTTTTTTTTCTGTGTTGGAAATTTTGGGTTTTTCCTTCCCCTAAAATTTGTTTGTAGTGAAGTTGTTTTCTCTATTAAAAAAATAAAAAACTGTCCCAAAAAATCCCCCTGAACAAAAGCATCGGGTATGACCCGGGCCCCCCCCGGGACCTTTTTTTACCCACCATTTTTTACTAATCACACACAGCGCAGTTTTCTGCCTCGCCCCGCAAATTTGGGGCCCCCGTCCCCTTCTTGTTCCCCTGGCGGAAAGTGTTTTTTTCTCCGCTCTGCAGTCTTTTTCGTGTCGGCCCCCCCAATAAAAACCGGGGGTTACTTTTTGTTTTACTTGGGTGAATTTTTTTGTTTAACCAAGTCCCTTTTTTCTGTTTTTATTCCTCCCCATAAATTTTTTATTTAATATCTGGGCTTTTAAAAATTTTATCTCACACCTTTTTCGCGGTTTTGGGGCCCCTGAATAGGGGGGTTTTTCCCCCCTGAAAATAAGGCCAGCTCTGGGGCCCCCCGTCGGGGGAAACCCCTTTTCCCTTTTTACTAAACCCCCCCGATGGGGACCCACAATGACCAAATCGGACGATTATAAAACAGACGGGGAAAGACCCCCCACCCTGGGGAACCCCCGCCCCCCCCCTTTCTTGTGGGGTGGTTTTTTTGACCACCCCAGGCCCCGTCCCACCCTTGTCCCCCCCCCCGTTTATCCCCATCCCCCCCCCCCTTCGTCCCCGATTAGCCAAAATTGCATAAAAAATGAGACTTAAAACAATATCCCAAAAAATTAAAATTTAACCCCCAAAAAAAACCCCCCTTGAAAAAAAATAAAAAACAGGGGCTATTAAGGGTACCTTTAAAATTAAAAATCTGCTAGTCACTGTCGATTAAACTCAGGAGCCAATTCCTCGCGTAAAATCAATCTACTAAACTACGTTACATGAAACCGGTCATAGCCCAGTCCCTAATACCCCGTAAATCCATGGTATGGGAAAAAACTGCAAAATTAGCATTTGTCCCCCGATGAACCTTTACTTAAAAATTTTTTATTTCGCTTACAACCGATTTAAAAAACTCGTGGAGTTTCACGTGCCCACTTTCCCTCTAAACGTTTTGAATAAATTTTTTAAAGCATTTGAAAGTTTCAACATCGATTTTGACCCCGCCGCCCCCCCACCTTTTTGGGTAGTACACCAAATGCCGGGGGGTTCCCGGGAGCCTTGCTCGCAGTCGGTTGTTTTTTCCCTTTTCACGGGGGGGACCCTGTTTTTTTTCTCCTCTCTTTCTTTTGTTTTTTGTTTTGGACTTCCCCCATGGCCCGTAAAACTGGGGTTTTTTTTCTGCTGAAAATGAAATTGTTTTTTTAAAGGTTTTTTACCCCTTTAAGTGGGGTTTCCCGTTTCTGTCCCGACCCGGGAAAGGGGTTTTTGGTTTTACTGCATACTCCGGCCCCCTTTCTACTCGGTTTAAAATGGGTTTTTCCCGTTTTTTCACAGGTTTTTTATAGTTAAAGTTTGGTCATTTTTTTTAGGAAATTTTGTTTTTGCGAGAAAACAGCCTCGCATACCACGAGGTCCCTCGGTTTTTTTGTGCTGGGGTTTTTTTTTGTTTTTATTTATCATTTTTTTTATAAAATACTTATATTTTATTATTTATGTTGGCCACATGCAGCTATTCAATTTTTTTATGAAAATGGAAAAATTTAAAAACCTTTTTTTTTGGGGCTAGGGAAATTTTACAATTTTTAAAATTTAAAAATTTAAGCCTGATAATGAATCAAAAAAGCAAAAAAAAGAAATTTATTTTTACTATTTTTTTTGTGGGGGCCCTTGTTTTTTTGTTTTTTTTTAATGTTAATTTTTTCTTCCCTTTAAATTTCTTATTTTTGATTTTTTCTATTTTCCTTTTTTTGTTCGTTTAAATTTCTTTGATTTTTTTATTTTCTAACAATTTATGAAATTAAAAAATCCCCCCCCCAAACCCGGAAACGAACCACGGGTCTCCCCATTCCCGGTGGTATAAACCCAAAGTTTTTTTTCAAAAGATATTTTCCCGCCCCAGATATTCCCCCGGTTTCCATAAGGAGGGTTGGTTTTTTTCGGCCAGCTCCTTCCAACCCGTGCAAAATTTTTAAAAAAAGTCCCTTTTGGAAATTTTTGGGTTTTCCTGCTCTACAGAAGGTAGGTTAAAGCTTTTTAAAAACCTTTTTTTTGCAGCTTTTTAAAAAAAGCAGGCAGGCTCTCTCAAGGGAGGGGAAAATCCAAACAAAACATGATCACAAAATGTTATTAACCCCAAAAAAAACTTCGCCATAATTATTTTTAAAGCAGGCGCCCAAAATTTGACAAATTTAAAAGATGTCCCCTACACTTTGGGGCCCCCTATTAACTTTAGCCGATTTTTTTAAAGGGTAAAATTTTTCCCCCTTTCCCCTTCCAATTCCCCATTTTTTTTCCTTCCGATTGAGCCATTTCATGCTTGGGTTTTTTTTTTTAAAAGGCAAGGGCCCCTAACAAAAACCAAAATTCCCATGACAAAGGGCCCTTCCCTCGGCTGGGGGCCCACCTTTCCCTTTTGAGCATTCTTTTAAAATTATGTGCACTGAAACGAAAGCGTCTCTACAACCCTTTTTTTCTCCCCCCCTGGCAAAAAAAAATTCCCCCACAGGCCCTATCCGGAAAACTGTTTTTTTGGGAAAACCCTTTTAGGGAAAATTTTTTTAAATTTATGGTGGTTTTCTTTTCAAAATGTCTGCGAATCCCTTTTATAAAATTGTCCCCTTCCCTTGAGGATGCAGCGGAAACTTAATTGAAACCCCTCTATGGCCCCCAACATGTTTTTAAAGAACGAAGGGCCCTCCCAAATCCAAATGGGAACTCATTTGGCTTAAAATACCATGTTTTAAATTCTTTAAAACTGCATTCTACGGGTTACTTTTCTTGCTTGCTTGCTCCCTTGGGTGTTTTACCCCCGGCGATTAAAAAAAAATAACCCAAACTGTTTCGAACAAGTTGATAACTTTAGGTACCGGGGGTTTGGGGGTTTTGCGATTGTCACGGCACCATCAAGTGTTTTTTTCTAAAACGAATTTTTTCCCCTTCTTCCCGCAATTTGGGGAGGCCCCCAAACTTCGAATCGGTTTTTTTCTTACACCCTAAGCTTATATCCTCTTTTAGAAAAACTCCTTTTTTTTCTTTTAACGTTTTCGTAGGATTTTTTGAAAATTTTTATGGGGGGTTAAGGTTTTTAAATCCAATTTTTTCCCACCTTTTCGAGGTGTATCTAATTTAGGAGCCAAGTCCGAGCCTTAGCTCGCTTAAAAGGGTAAACAAAAACAAATGTTTTAAAATGGTTTTTTTTACCTGGGAAAAAAAGTCAGTTTCCCTTGAAAACAAATTTGGGGAAAATGGAGATTTTTTCCCACAGCTTCTATCGAGTAGAAAGTGTAGTTGTAGATTAAAGAATGCCCCTTTACTTTTCTCCCCACCTGTTGGCAGCGTTTTTTTTAAAAACCCAGCTCTCAGTAGATTCGTTTTTTTCCGTGGGTTTAAAATGGTTAAAATGGTGGGCGAAAATCCCCGTGGTGGACGGACGTTTTCCCCAAAGGGAAAGGGAAGCTTCGCGCGCAAAAAAATGGATTTCCCTGAAATTTAGCTTTGCTCCCCGTCATCCTACATCGCTCGAAATTTTTTCCCCCTAAAAATGGGCAGGGGTTTTTTAAAAGGAAAAGTCTTCGAAAGATACAAAAAAAAGTCGCTACTTGGGGTTTTTGAAAAGCCCGTGCCTCTTCTCCTAAGCCCCCTTTTCCAAAGGCTCTCGTGGGGAAAAAACGCCGACCCCAAACGTGGGTCAGCCCAAACGGGAAAAAAAAAAAACTGGGACGTAAAGCTGGTTTTTATTTTAAAGGGTGTGGGGGGCCCACTTTCTGGCTCTAACCCCCACCTGCCCTTTGGAAACTTTTACATATTTAACGCCCAATTTGAAGGTTACGGTTTGTCGAAATGTTTTTGGGCAAATCCCCCTGGGGTATGCGGGCTTTTCCCCCGGTTTTTTAACCGATTTTGCGTTGCACCCGCCTCGCGTCCAGACAAAAAAAACGTACCCCATGTCCTTTTTTTATTAAACCCCTTTTCCAGTGGGTTTTTCGTAGGGCCACCCCGCGCGCTTTAAAGACAACCCCCCTTCCAACATCATCCCCAGCTGTTTTTTCCCGGGGGCTGCCCCCGGGATGCAAAGGGAAACCGGTTTTAAGGGTTTTCCCCCGAAAAAATTTGTCTCTTCGACGACGTTTATCTTTGTTTGAAAAAAGTTTTTTTTTAGAAAAGGGTCCTATAGAAATACCAAACTCGAACTCTAGCAAGAGGGCCTCCCGCCTTTATGTTGTTGCTCCCGGAAATTTTTTTCCCCCGTGGGGCAATCAGGGCCTCGGGATCTAAACCCCCCCTTCAAGAGGGGTTTCTGATGCCTGTTCCCCACCGGGTTGGGCGACCGGGGGTCGCGGGATTGCTCCTACGTGAAAAATTTATAAATCCCGTGGCCATCCCGTGGCCCTGTTTTAAATAAAGACGAGACGAAAGACTTTTTAAAAATGTCCCCCCATACTAAAACCCAAATGGGAATTAATTTTCCAAAATTTTTTTCCAACTGACACCCTTTTCGCGGTTTTTTGGGCCCCTTTAAATAGGGGGGTTTCACTCCCTGAAAATAATGGCCCAGCTCTGGGTCCCCGTCGGGGAACCCCCCCTTCCCCTTTTACTACCTCCCCCACCCGGGGACGACAAAGACAACCGGAAAGGATGTGAAAACCCGACGGAGACGACCACAAAGTGGGGGGAACCCCCCGGGCCCCCCCCATATGCTTTTTTGGCTTTGTTTTTGACCAGCACAGGCCCCGTTTCCCCCAAAATTTTCCCCCCCCCCGTCCCTCCCCTTAAAGTCCCCCCCCTTTGTCTCGTTAGCCAAGTTTGCCTAAATTTTGAGAAAGTAAAACAATATCCCCCCCAAAAAGTAAAAAAAACCTGTCCCTACCCGACAAAAAAGACACCTTGTGGGGTAATTTCTGACCAGCAACCCGGGCCCTTTTCCCCCCCCTTGTCCCCCCGCGTCTTTCCCCCTTAAAGTCCCCCCCTTTCGTCTCATTAGCCAAATTTTCATAAATATGAGGAATTAAATTTAAAGCAATATCCAATAAAAAATCCGAATTGGCCTCGGGGGAAAAGAAGAAGAAAGAACAGAGCAATAACTTGCGTCAAACAGTGCTTTCAATGCACGCATTATTACCAAATTGTATGTTGATTTATTTTGTAAGTAGGGCAAAAAACAAAAACTCAAAATCTCAACTGGGTGGGCAAGAAAGTTTTGAGGTGGGCCAAGGTGGGCCCTTGCCCCCCTCGTGGTGCCGCCACTGAGTGAACCACTATTTGTAGAAGTTAGTTAGTCATTGGGGTTTTCGGGCACACAACAGTAAAGTTATCAGTGCCCATCGAATTTTCTGATTGCTAAATTAATATGAATTTCAAACTGAATCTATGCAGGAGAGGTAGTAAAGAAAGAAGTGCTGAAGTGCAAGTCAGCAAGATGATTCCATACGGAAAGTATTGGAAGTGGAAGTGGCCGAAAGTTACAGATTCAATATTTTATCCTATGAAAATATTTTGTTAAAAAATAACTGCTCCAAAAGTCATAAATCCACGTGGACCAGTTAAGTTTTGAACATATGTAACACACGTTACAGTGGAATCGCCCAATAGATGATCACAGGGTAAGGGGTTGCTATAATTTAGCTTTAGATGAACTTTCTTCCTTCTTCGACATGTCGCTCCCATTTTTCTTAATCACTGTCCATTTCTGTATCAAGGTTAATGTTTATTAGTTCACTGGACTCCTGATCAAGATATTCTCCGGTTTTAACCATATTTCGCCCTGTTTGTCTATGGTGAGAGAATATACGTTCGCCATGGACAATTTGAATTTGGGCAGCAACTCAGGAATCACTTTTGCAATGTGGCACCTGTGTGTGAACATTCCAATTCAATGACACCCAGGTTGAAGAAAACAGACTACACCGATTTTTACACTTTTAGGCCAGCACTTACAAAGTGTAAGGCTTCGCATGAAGTTCCCCAGTATCACTGGTGGCTCGGTGCCCGGGGTGGTTCAGAGGCTACCCTTTGAACTGTTCCGACTAGATTTGAAACTATCTTACAATTGATAATGTTAGCCAGGCGTTGATGGTTTGACAGGTAAGCACGTGGTGGCCAGGGCAGGTGGTTCTCCGCGTCACGTGGTGGTTTTTTGTGGAAATGCCGCTCCCAGGGGGTGAAACCGGTGCTGTCATGCGTCACTGTGTTGAGGCATTCGTATATGGCTTTTTTAAATAAACAGACCTAGCAGTATGTTAATCAACTGCAAAACATTTGATATAGTACCTGAAACCTCCTCATGCTCAAAGATTTACAGACTCAAAGTTGCGTCTCGATAAAATTGGCTGACTTATGAACATATTAATACAGCAATGCAGACAAAGCAATGCCAACTGGTGATCGATTGCATGGCCACTGTATCTATTTACAAGTATTGCTTTTGAAGTGATGCAAATGCACCATGTTACACTTAGTCCATAGCAAAAGAAAAAAATTTGATAATGTGATATCTACGACAACATAGTGTCGTCACGATGAGCCTCACTACATATCTTAATAAATTACCTACAACCAATTAATTACACACCTAAAAGCACATGCGCCACTGTCATCAACACGATTTGATAAAAAGTCAATGCACCTTGAGTGCAGCTTCGATATGACCTCGCCGCCCCGCACCTTTTGACTACTACCTGCACGCTCACTGCAGAGAGCCTCGCTTTGCAGTCGTCTGTTGTTCTTGTCCCAGGCTGACGTGTTTTGTCCGCGCTCTACGCTCTGGTCTCATTGGGCCTCCCACAGTACATGCAGTTGGCTTCTGTTGCTGCTGTATGTGTTGCTTGTTCAAGTCTTTGCTGTTGTGTTCTCGTTCTCATTCATTATTCTGTTTAATGTTTGTCACTTCATGAGGTTGTCTGTTCAGTCCAGACTGGAAGGTTTAGTTCTCTCTTTATTCTGTCCTTTTTGTCAGAAAAGCGCTCCGTCTGGTGGGTGCGTGCAGCATGAGGAGTTGGTGTTCAGACAGTACTAGGTTCTGTCCGTTCAATGTGAGATCAGAGCCTTGACACGGTTTATGTGCTGTGCTTTTTTCCGCTCTTAGTTCCGCTTTTGTTCGGACTCCACATCACATGGCATTGGCTTCTGTTTCTGCTGAATGTGTTCAGTTTGACGTCTGTTATCTTGTGAAGTTACTACTTCCTTCCACTTAATTATACAACAATTACAAGAAATTAATTAGAGCAATTAATTATCTAAAAATGCAAATCTTGAATCAAAATCACAACAATAGCCAAATCAACATACACAAACACAACCTGTTTCTAACTGCGCCCTGCCCTCAGCTTGCCAGTCGGTCTCTCACGAGATGTCCAAAGTAGAATAATCAAACTAAACGAACTTACAGGCCTAGTGAATAGGATCAGTGGTTTTGCTAGCTACTCAAATCATTCAACGTCAATCAATATCCATTGATAGTTGTGGTATTTTGTAAAATGTAAAGGATACACATTACACGTTCATAAAGAACTCACACGTTACCACAGGTTGTTTAAACAGGCTTTACCTACCTATTCAGATCTGAGTTGCTTAATTACCCCTGTGGGTATTCTTTCGTAATTAATTAATAAAAAACATAAAGACCCCTCAAAATATTACTTTCTAATTAATCTTGCCAAAACAATTAGCGGCAATTACCATAAGTGTTAGTACTCATCTTTCATTAATAATCCAATTTGTCAGGCGTGACTGCATGTCCGTGTTTTACGTTGACATTCGATGTGGGAATATCGTCCGTCTTGAGGTGGAACGAAAATCAGGAATTCACTCATCAATTAATGTGTAACACCATCAAGTTGCACATTAATTAGAACTAACTAGAAGATCAAACACTTGTGGGGGGGGCTCTTCTCTGTCAGCCATGCTTGCTGGACCTCTCCTGCCTCTTGGGACACGCCCATAGTATTGTTGCCCTCTGGTACCATCACTAGTGTCTCGATATGTTGCCGATTAGAATGTCCGTTTTATCGCGATTTATTAACGTTTTTGACTTAGCGAACCATGTCACGCTTTCGTCCTAATTATTCGTATCGAATCACATCCGTGTGATTGGCACTTACTTCCCCGATAAGTGGACTCTCAGATTAGCCGGACGATCCGCGACGTGATTGCTTGGTGAGAATCCAACGACTGCCGTGTTTTTGGGTCCTCTCTCGCGATTTCAAAACACCTACCGTCGGTCACTAAGAAGATCAACCCTTTCAAACTGGTTCTCGATTGCATTTTAGTCTTCACCCCTTTGGTTTTGAGTCAGCTGTGACTTCTCTTAGATTTGTCACACTTTCTTCTAAAAACGTTCCATGCGTCGAGGTCCTGCATCAACCCCTGAGGCACGTTTTCCTTCTGGATGGTTTCTTCCACTTATCTCAGTCGCTGAGGCGTCCCTAACCCCGATGATAAACTAATACTTTTCGCTATATGGTTAATTGCTCTAAAGTGTTCGTACATTTCGTTATCAACTACTCGTCGTTTCATTTAACTTGCACGAGCACCTGTTTTGAGTTATTTCTCAAGTCTCTACGCCCTTTTTAGGCAAAGTTATTCACTTCATTGGTCCATCTGCAAATACCACTAATTGTTGAGAATAATTTTGACATTTGATGATCCCAATATGATCCTTGTGGCCTATCACACCACCTTGGCTAGTTATTAGCCTCTTCACATCATTAATTACCAGAGTAATTAATTAAAACATATTAATTTTACTTTTGTTACTACTTTTGTTTAAATACATTTTTTAATTCCTTGTGGTTAAGAATAATGTTTTGCCTCATTCCTAGGTATTTGTATCTTTCTTCGCTATTGTTTATGTTTGGAATTTCTTGACCGACACCAATTTGGTAATTGTCAGTTTCTTGCAATTTTCCACTTTTCATATGCATTGAAGCACATTTATCTAATCCAATTCCATATGAATGTCTTCACTGAATAATTTTACAATGTCAATTGAAAAATTTTGAGCTCTTCTTTTGATTTTCCATACATTTTAAAATCATCCATATACAGCAGATGTGTTATCCTTGTCATTATTTCTTACAGGTAAGGCGATAACCACATTTGTTTGATTAAGTAGCTCTGATACTGGGTTTAATGCGAGACAAAACCATAGAGGACTAAGGTGTCCCCCTGGAAGATCCCTCTCTTATTGCCATATTTTCAATATTAACAGAATCTGAATTGGTTTTTAGTATTATATTAATTCTCCATGAATTCATGAGATGCTTAAGCACCGTTATCAACTGTGGATTTACCTTATACAAATCAAGAACTTTGATTAACCAATCGTGCGGAACCGAATCAAATGCTTTTTTTGTAGTCTATGTAAGCTACTGATAGATTCCTCTTTTTGTCATTTGCATGTTTTGTAACAATACTATCAATTATAAGCTGCTCTTTACATCCATATGCATTTTGTGTGCATCCTTTCTGTTCCCACGCTAAAATTTCATGTTCTGATAAATGTTCTGTTAATTTCAAGGTAAAGATTGATGTTAGAATTTTATAAATGGTGTTTGTGGTATTATTATTATTTATTATTATTATTATTATTATTATTATTATTATTATTATTATTATTATTTTATTGGATGTATTTCATACAAACTCGGTTAAAACCGGAGCTAACATGTTGTACGGACTTACGTCAAGTACTTCCATGTGTACCTATTACATACATTATTACTTTTGTCTTAACTCTAACTAAAATAGTCATTTATAAATTCTAATATTGTTTGTAGATGATGTTTTCTTTCTGCTGTGTACGGTCGTGGCCGATTTCTCGTCGCCATCCTAGCATTTGCTCTTCGGACTATGGGAAACCACGAAAACCATGTCAGGATGGAAGCTGTCTCGAAATCTCGAAGTATCATTCTTAGTTTAGAAATTTACGAACTATTCTACACGTGTTGAGTATTACTGCCTTTTGAGTCTCGATGTATACATTGGGTTGAAGATCTAGTTGTTTAATGCTTTCATGTAGCTTCTTCGGTATGATGCCGTTGGCTGATATAATGAATGGGATTGTATTTACCTTTTTTCTGTTTCCACATCTTCTTGATCTCAATTGCAAGTTCACTATACTTGTCAATTTTTTTCTTCCACGTGGTCTCGACGTTATGGCACATTGGGATAGCAACGTCGATAAGGGTAGTTTCTTGTTTCTTCTTGTCAATTATTATTAAATCCGGTCTGTTGTGATGTATCGTTTGGTCTGTTATAACTGTGCGGTCGTAATATAATTTGTAATCTTTACTATCTAGTACTTTCTCTGGTTTGTATTTGTAGTAAGGTGTGTGTGTGTCAATGAGGTTGTACTTGATTGCTAGTTTTTGATGAATAATGTTAGCTACTTGGTTATGTCTGTAGAGGTAATCTGTTTGACATAGTGACTTGCACCCGGATATGATGTGTTCGATTGTTTCACCCCTTGCACTACATTTTCTACATTGATCGTTTACTGTCGCATCTTGTATTATTTATTGTGTAGAATTGTTCGTCGCAATCACTCTGTCTTGAATAGCCATCATAAACCTTCTGTTTCTCCAAATAGTTCCCCGTTGTTTAACCACCTATTTGATGCTTTAATATCTACGTGACCTTTGTGTAGTTCATCATAATGTCTCTTGTGTAGGGTCTTTTCTGAGAGACGTAACTCTTTTGAAGCGTCAGTTATGAGTTTCCCTTGTAGATTGACATTTTCGTTTGCTAGATTGAGTGGAGTTAATGATTTGTCAGCTAGCACTACAGCCCTATGAAGTGTGGATTGGTTGCTCTTTGTAAAAAAGTATTTTCTTAAAATTTCTATTTGTTTATAATATAAGTTTGTTCAGATCAATTAGGCCCCGTCTTCCTTTTTCTCTGGAAGTGTCAATCTCTCTATTGCTGATTTAGGATGATGTATTCTGTGTTTTGGTAAGTGTAGTACGAGTTAATATTTCCAACGCGTGGATGTCTGTCTGCGTCCATTTAATGATTCCGAATGAATATGTCAGTACTGGTACAGCATATGTATTTATTGCTGTGATCTTGTTTTTACCGTTTAGTTGCGTCTTGAGGATAGACTTTAGTCGTTTCTTGTATGTATCTATCATTTTGCTTTCATAACTTTATGTTCAATTCTGGCAGCTTGTGCGAATCCTAAATATTTGTATACATCGTTATCGTCCATTATTCCAATCCTATTTCCATCATCTAGCTGGAACTCTTCTGCTTGTGTAACCTTACCCCTTTTCGATATGTAGCGTCTTACTTTGTCTACTCCAAACTCCATGCAGATATCTTGACTAAATTCTAATGTTGTATTGACTAGACTGTTTAGTTTGAGCAAAATTTGATGCATACAACTTTAGGTCATCCATGTAGAATAGGTGGAAATTGTGTGACATACCACATTATTGTCCTTAATTTAAATCCGTATGTCGATTCGTTAAGCATATGTGACAGTGGGTTTAATGACAGACAAAACCATAATGCACTTAATGAGTCACCTTGGAAAATGCCACGTTTAATTTGTATTGGATCTGTAGTTATCTGCTGGTTTTTCATATTTAGTTTTAGTGTTGTTCTCCATGTCTCCATTACTGTCTTCAAAAAGTTTACAATTATTGGTTGATTTTATATATTTGTAAAATCTGAATAAGCCATGTGTGTGTGTTGAGTCAAAGGCTTTCTTGTAGTCAATGTAGTTTTACGTGAATATTCCTTTTCTTATTGTGTGCATGATTCATTACAGTAGAGTCAATAATAAGTGTTTCTTTACATCCCTGTGAGTTCTTACAGCATCCTTTTTGTTCCTCGGCCATGATATTGTGTTCTTCGCAATGATTATATACTTTATTTGTTATGCATGAAGTCAATATTTTATATATAGTTTGGTAGACATGTAATTGGCCGATATTTACTTGGGTTTCTTCGTGTCATTGTCCCTTTGGTTTGAGAAAGGTTACTCCTTCAGTAAAGAATTCGGTATTTCTTTAACTCCATTTATAAACTCGTTGAGACATTTTCTAATTTGATTGTGAGTAGTATTGAATTTCTTATTATTATTATTATTATTATTTTGTTTATTCTTGTTTGTTAAAATTGCAACAAGAAACGGCGTCGACGCTAGCAATATCTTGCTAAAACACTCAAAATCTGTGGAAATCTTGTGCCGCGAAGAGCCTTGATGAAGCACGTGAAACTAACTAATTTAGCACATGCAGTTGGTTCTCCCATAAGTGCTCCCTGCACAGGAAGGGAAATGACTCACTGAGCAGTCTTTGAGGGCGGGCGGCAGTCGTTCCATTGTTAACTACCCGGAAAGAAAAAGCACGTCGGCCGAGCAGTCCTTTGGCCGGAGGGGGTTGGAGGCGGGGGTGCCTATTATCGTCGCCTCTCAACACGCGGCCTGGATGATGCGCGCGGCACACGTCAAAATCAGTGGCGCCACTGAGGCATCTTTTAAAAAACACCAGATCGGTGTACTGCAGGTGCATGGTCATTGGCATAACCTGCATCTGGTCACAGGGGGGGGGAGGTTACGGCCATGTATGAAATGCAGCGCCCTTTTCTGCACCCTCTCAAGCTTTGTAGTGTTCTCGATGGTAGTTGGGTGCCAGGCGGGAAGGCCGAAAGTCATGGAGGCTTGACTAGCGACAGGTAGGCCATCCTCTTGACGCGGGCGTGCAGCCGTGCAGGTTGCGGGCCGCGAAACCCAGCACCTGCAACGCCTTGGTGCGCACGATGTCGGTGTGCACGTTCCATCGGAGGTCGCTTGTGATGTGAACGCCGAGTAGGCGCTGCTTGTCGACGTAGCTCGAGTGGGGCACCAGTGGATGGTGTACATGAGGTAAAGTGGGGTGCGATGCGCGCGTAATGTCCATCATCTTGCACTTGAGGGCGTTGAGCGACATGCCATTTTCGTCGCGACCAGATCTGAATGTCGTCTTGGTCTGCTTGGAGGGCGTCTGCATCCTCTTGGGTGCCCACGATACAGTACAGGGTTGACGTCATCAGCGTACTGGAGCATTTGGATCCTTGCCGGGGTAGGGAGGTCGGCTACGAAGACGTTAAATAGCAGGGGGCCGAGCACACTGCCCTGGATGACGCCCGAGGGCACGTCCCGGAATTCTGAGCGCTCGCCGTTGAACTGACGAACTGTGTGCGGCCGACCAGGAAACTCTCAAACCACCTAAGCAAATTGCCCTTAATGCCATAATGCTCGAGCTTGGATAGTAGATCCCAAAAATTTTGAATATTATCATTACCGGGTTTGTTTTTCCAGCTATGTGTAGCACTGATTGTCGACTTAATTCATCAATAGTTATACCTTCGAACTCATCTCATTAATATTGTTTCATCCTAGCTATTTCATCTTGAATCCATTGTGCATCCTGTTGTGTGCTACCGGGTTCCCCATATTCCTGTCTAAAACTCTTCTATCTCTTTCTTATTTGGTGTTCCATTTCCTATTATTTCTTGGGTACTAGATAGTTGTTGGTAAAACTGTTTTTCCTTTTCTTTAAACATTGGGTTTTTGGGTTCTTTCTAATACTACTTTTTTTTATATCTTTTTAATCTTTTATCTAGAGCACTTACTTTTTGTTTAAGTGTATCCAAATATTCGTGAATGAATTCGTTAAGTGTTTCATGCTTTGCATGAACCTTGAATCTTTCAAATATATTTTGGCAGTATCTTATCACATTTTTAGATCGATTACCCATTCGGTATTGTTCCAGTCGACCGATATCTCTCCTAAGCTCAACGATTCTCCAACTAGTCGTTTTTTCCCATTTCGTACTTTCTTCTCCTGTTTTGTCTTTGAAGATGTTGCAGATTTTACCTTTAAGCCCAAATATCTAACCACTGCTACAGCGGCACAATAAATTGCCGCATGAACGTCTGAAAATGATAGTTCGTCTTGTGGGGTAATCTGATAAAATATGTGTGTTCATTATGTGTACCGCTGTCTTCATTTCCTTTGAATGCTTGGGTTTAGGTATGTATGGTCTTCTGTTGGTGTATGTGCGCAAACTCTGAGATGGCTTGTTGTAAAATGCTAAAGTTAGGATGTTCTTTAGATTGATCATGTCAGGTGTGTTTTCTATTGCGTTGTGCATATCTACCTCTTGTGTTTTGATCGTCTAGTTTTTTCGGGGTATCTGATCTTCTTGGTTGGTTTGGTATTTCTAGTGGTTCTGGACGTTCTGGTAGGCCTGGACGTTCTGGTAGGTCTGGATGTTCTGGTAGGCCTGGACTTCTGGTAAATCTGGATGTTCTGGTTTGCCCTGGACGTTCTGATAGGTCCTGGACTCTGGTTGGTCTGGAAGTTCTGGTGTGTCTGGTAGATTTGAAAGTTCTTGCGGGTAGGGCAATACCGGTATTTCTGGTAGTTCTAGTAGCTCGGGTATGAAGGGGTCTTCTTCTTCGCTGTCCTCTGCTGATGTATTGCCGTTATCATCTTGATGTGCTTGTATTTTCGTTCTTCACTTCGCGTTTTATTCTATTTAATATGTTTACTGGTAACATTATTATTTTTAACTATAATTCTTCTTGGTCAGCTATTCTCTGTTCACTTACTTCTAAAAATGGATATTCGAGCTCTTGTCGATAACCTATTAAAACAGTCTCAAATAACGTAACCCTATAATAGCTACGCATCACACAAATGTTCATATCTTCTGTCCATTTGATGCGCTGTTCATTTTTCCAGCTTGGTGGTCTGTATGATTCCATTACGAAACATCCATCGTCTGTTAGTCCCTATTTTCCTTGTTCTAGATAAATTATTCTACTATCTGTCAAAGTCACCTATTATTTGTTATTGTTTATAAAGTCAATGCACTTAAAAAGAATTAAAACACTTTTCTCAATGATTCATCAATTTCAGGGGGGTGATGAGTCTTCGCTTCTCAACCTCCTTGCCTTTTCGTTTTGAAAAATTTTTTTCTTATTTGACGAATTTAGAAGACTTCAATCTTCTCGATTCTGCAAAATAATTAACGGTGCTTACGTAAAATGCTAAATATTATACTTTTTTTAAGATATATTACCTTGCTGAAGTTACATTTATTTACATTATTATTATTATTATTATTTCTTTTATTCACCAATATGAACATTACATAATGGGTATTTAAGAACCTTTCACCAGAGATGAACCACATCTCTAAGGTGAAACCCCTATTACATAAAAATTAAATATACAGGGCATTAACAAAATACAATACATCAAGAAATAACAGAAACAATTTTTTTTTACACTAAAACTTTGCGTAGTATGTGGGCGGTTCCTAATAATGCTGCCTTTTGAAGCTCTGGAGTCCAGTGATTGCCAGAGATATGTTGGAGGTTCTCTTCAAAACTTCTTCCAATTGTCCCACAAGCTCCAATAATAATGGGAACAATCTTACAACGGACATTCACATTCGTTGAATTTCTATTTGAAGGTCTCGATATCTTGTGCGTTTTTCTGCTTCCTTTAGGACTATGTTGCGGTCTGATGGAATAGCTACATCGATGATCAAACATTTTTGAGTCGCTTTGTTTTTAACAACAATGTCTGGTTTGTTGTGAAGAACCTTTCTATCAGTGATTATTAGCTCATTCCAAAATAGGGTCACCATTACCATTGTCAACTACTTGTTCTGGTATATGCATGTCCCATTTGTCAGAAGTTTCGATTTGTAACTTCTAAAAATGTTCCAATGCAAATATGCCCCAACTTTTATCATGTCGATCAATGTATTCCGTTTTTGCTAAGCCCGGGAAACATCCAGAAATAATGTGCTCTACGCTTTCTTCATAAAGTTTTACAACAAACGACACTTGTCATCTACGTCGAGTTTGAGAATTCTTTTTTCATAACTTTTTGTTCTTAAGGCTTGATCTTGTGCAGCTACAATAAGACTTTCAGTTTCACCTTTGAGATTACTTCTGCCCAGCCACTTATTGGTTTGTTTCTTGGTCAATATGTGGTTGCTCCTGCGTGTAATATATTGTCCATGCAAAGGTTTAGACTTCCAGCAACTTATTAAATCTTTCTGGATAATGTTCTTTATTTGCTTCTTGATTATCTTGACCTTGTTAGTGATGGACCCATTTATCTGATTAATATCGGTTAAATTTCCCCAACCTGATTGAAACTTGTTGCCTAACTTAATGACAGATTTTCTCATAGCTTTGCTGGACTCATGTTCTTGAACCATTAATAAATTTGTCATCTCCCTTTCCTTCTATGTATAAACTCAAACCAACCCATTGCTGTTTTGTATGACCCCTCTAGTTGAGTTTACCTCGACTCCATTCTTCCTTGCGATATACAGTCTTTCGACGTCCGCTCGTGATGGTGCATTCCGTTCATTGTCAACAGTTTTCTCGTTTTTCGATCCAATCTCTTAATCTTCTATGCTCCAATCTAATATCCCAAAGCTATCAGATATTACTGGCACAGCAACTTGACCAATTGCAAAAGTTTTGTTTCGTCCGTTCAATTCACCTTTTAAGTATTAATCTTAGACGTCGTTTGTATTCTTTTCTCAATTTATCTTTCCCTCTTGTATGCTGAACAAACCCTTGCCTTCTTCTATTCCAAGATATTTATAAGTTGATTCTGACCAATGTCCTCAATGTGGTATCTCATCAAATTGGATGTTTCACTTGCGACAATCTTCCCTCTCTTGAATGTGGCTTTCTTGCACTTCTCGATTCCAAATTCCATACAAAAGTCGTCACTGAAAGTTTTGACGATATTTAGTAAGATACTAAGTTTCATCGTCATTTTTTTGCGAATAACTTCAAATCGTCCATGTACAGAAGGTGCGAACTTTTTCTTCATTCGGCAATAATGCATATCCCAAACCTGCGTCCCTTGAGGCACTTTGTCAAAGGAAACAAGCTCATGCAAATAGAAGTGGGGATAACGAATCACCCTGAAATATTCCTCGTTGTATGTGAACATTACTTGATGCGATTTCTTCAGTTTCCGTTTCTTATTTTCATACTTGTATTCCAATTTAGCATCAAAATTTTTTTCAGAAGTTGACAATAATTGGATTGACCTTATACATTTCCAATACTTTTAAAATCCAACTGTGGCACACTATCAAATGCTTTCTTGTAATCAATCCAACCTACACTAAGATTCTTCTGTCTCTGTTTTCAATTTTCCATATAGCTTTACTCAACAGAGATGATCCTTACTTCCATACGTATTTCTAAAAACAACCTTTTTGCTCTAATGGCATTACATTATTTGTAGCTAAAAAAACTTGCATTCGTTCAGTTATTATTGACGTTAAGATTTTTATACATTTTCGGTAAACATGTGATAGGTCTATAATTTTTTGGTTGTTCAGTTTGTGCTGACTTCGGTAACAAATACGTAACACCTGTGGTCAACCATACTGGTGCGTCTTCAGGATGAGCCACAGCATTATTGAGCAAAGTTACTAAAATAGTATGAGTAGATGTCAGTTGTTTAGCCAAAGTTGGATAATTTGTCTGGTCCTGTGGCTTTCCAGGTAGCACTTTTCCGAAGGGAACTTGACAACTCACACATTGTAATTTCTTCCCAATTCATATCTGGGGAATTAACACAATCCAATTCTTGATGTTGAATCCATTTAGCTTCTGAATTATGCTTTTGTTATCTTTCCCCGATTGGATTTCCAAAAAGTTTCTATTTCATCTTTTTTTGGTGATTTTTTTTTTTCAATGTTTGTTTTTTCCAAGCTCTCTGTAGAATTTTATTTCCATTTCTGAAAAAAATTATTTTGTCTAAACTGCAGTGTTTTTTCGTGTATCTTCTTTTTCTCTGAGCTTTGGCCTGAATCTCTGTTTCAATTGCTCTTCTACTTGAACCGCATCTTGGGACTTGTGTATACTATACTTTTCAAAAGTTGCCGTTTCTTTACAGTAATTTATACGAAAGATTAATTTTAGTTCTTATTTCATAAAACAAGGATAGGTCTTTTCGCCATGAATCAATTTGTTTTTTTTATTCTTATTTTCCACTTTGGTGTAATACGATTGTTTTTATAAACTGATTGTTCTTTTTTTTACAAGCTTGTCTGTAATGACTGAGGCTGTTCCATAAACTAGATGATTAAAGGGTTGTTATGTCTATTGGATCGATTCAGCAATAATTCGGTCTAAACAAACATTAGCATCTGAGATTAATTGTTCTGCTTTTTGTTCAAACTTATTTTAGCGAGGCGTTTCACGGGAGTTTATGGGAATATTTTTTGAATTCGTATCCATTGAGAAATAATTTCGTCCATTAAGATGGTACTTTCTTCAGTCAACAGGAATGCACTTCCTCTAGATTGTGTTCATTGACATGCAATTTTTCCCCCTATAACCCCCATCTGGTGGCCTATTGTATATTTCTTCTATTGCTGGTTCCGGAAAGGCTTGTACGGGAATGTCATTGTCCAGTTCTTCCCTTCTGAGTTTTAGGCTGTTCCCCATTTATCACAACTCTAACATCTGTTTGATTACACTTAACTCGTAATCAGATAGTTTCTTTTTCCTTTCATGAATCTCCTTTGATTCGCTAGCTTATTGGCATTAAGTTCTGGTCTTTTATTAGGATTGCGTTCCCGCCAAAGTTGGTAGGTTTTTCAAATTTATTGTCCCCGTTTTTTCTTTCACATAAAATGGCACCAAAGTAATTCGTTATATTCCTCTCTACTCCATGGTTGATGTTTTTTTTGTATGATTAAGGTTTTCATTATCATCAACCTCAAAGTTCTATAATAGTTCCAGGGTCATTGTGAATTGCTTTTGTTATGATATCCTGGATCCATTGTTAATATATTACTTAAACATACAGTGCATCTTTTTCCCCAACTTCCTTGAAATTTAAGATACCTTGATCTTCTGCACTATTGTTTCCATACACCTGTAGCAAGCTGTGCATCTTTGTCTTGCCTTTATTCAATAAACAAAACACTTTTCCTGGTTATTATTATTTACTAAATATTATTATTATTATTATTATTATTATATTATTATTATTATTATTATTATTATTTTATTATTAAAATTAGGTTTTTAAGCATAAGCCGCTTTAAGGACATAGTATTGATTCATAGCAAATTGTCGAAAAAGTTTGCCTCGACGGGGTTTTGAACCCAGACCTCCGGCTTTTTTAAAGTGCCATAGCTTTACCAATTAACTACCGGGACCACAGAACATCCTTTACGAAACTGCTATTTGTTTGTGACTGTGAGTTTCATGAACATAAATCCAAAAGAAGACTGCAATGTAGCTGTCAAAACTGAAAGATTCGCATGGATAAATCCAATCACGTCTCATCTCCCATGAGTTGGGTAGTATGAAAATTAGGTTTTTAAGCATAAGCCCGCTTTAAGGACTAGTTATTGATTCATAGCAGTTTTTCCCAAAAAGTTTGCCCGGACTGGGGTTCGAACCCAGACCTCCTGCTTAACGTGCCATAGCTTAAATAATTAAGCTACCGGGACCCCAGAACAATCCTTTACGAAACTGCTATTTGTTTGTGACTGTTTTAAATTCATGACATAAATCCAACAGAAGACTGCAATGTAGCTGTCAAAACTGAAAGATCGCATGGATAAATCCAATCACGTCTTATCTCCCATGGGTTGGGTAGTATGAAAATTAGGTTTTTTTAAGCATAAGCCCGCTTTAAGGACATAGTTATTGATTCATACCAATAGCAGTTGTCGAAAAAGTTTGCCCCGACTGGGGTTCGAACCCAGAACCTCCGGCTAACGTGCCATAGCTTTACCATTAAGCTACCGGGACCACAGAACATCCTTTACGAAACTGCTATTTGTTTGTGACTGTTGACTTTCATGACATAAATCCAACAGAAGACTGCAATGTAGCTGTCAAATCTGAAAGATCGCATGGATGAATCCAATCACGTCTCATCTCCCCATGAGTTGGGTAGTATGAAAATTAGGTTTTTAAGCATAAGCCCGCTTAAGGACATAGTTATTGATTCATAGCAGTTGTCGAAAAAGTTTCCCCCCGACTGGGGTTCGAACCCAGAACCTCCGGCTTAACGTGCCATAGCTTTACTTACTTTACTTTACTACTTTATTGCAGTCTTCTGTTGGATTTATGTCATGAAAGTCAACAGTCACAAACAAATAGCAGTTTCGTAAAGGATTGTTCTGTGGTCCGGTTTGCTTAATTGGTAAAGCTATGGCACGTTAAGCCGAGGTTCTGGGTTCACACCTTCTCGCGGTTTGGCCCGTAAAAAGGGGAGTTTTACTCCCTGAAACTAATGGCGAGCTCTGGGTCGTCGTCGGGGAACCCCTTCCCTCCCCATATGCTTGTGGCTGGTTCTGACCAGCACAGGCCTGTCCACCCCTTGTCCCCCCGCGTCATCCCTGACGTCCCTCCCTTCGTCTCGATTAGCCAAGTTGTATAAATATGAGACGTTAAGCAATATCCAATCCAACTCGCAAGTCGCAACCTTCTCGTGGTTTGGCCCGTGATTAGGAGAGTTTATCTCCCTGAAACTAATGGCGAGCTCTGGTTCGTCGTCGGGGAACTTTACCCTTCCCTTTGACTACCTCCCCGACGGCGACGACAATGATAACACGGACGGATGATGACACGGACGGAGACGAACACGACGTGGGGGAACCCCTGCCCTCCCGTACGCTTGGGGCTGGTTTTGACCAGCACAGGCCTGTTTCCCGCTAATCCCTTACTTCCCCCCCTTCGTCTCGGTAGCCAATTTTGCATAAAAGGATGTTAAGCAATACCCAATCAATCAATCAAAATTGTTTTTTATTAAAATACTACTAGAAATAAAAATATCTAACCCCAAACCCGTTGTTTGAATTTGGGGTATACCACTTTCCCGGGTATAGGGGTATGATCAAATCTGAAAATCCAAACATCCATGCGGGGCCTTCAAATTCAACTCGACCCTTCTCGTGGTTTGGCCGTGAATAGGGGAGTTTTACTCCTGAAACTAATGGCGAGCTCGGGGTTTGGTGGGGGAAACCCCCTTTCCCCTTTGACTACCTCCCCGAGGGCGATGAAAAAGACAACACGACGGATGATGACACGCGGAGACAACCACGAGGGGGGGAACCCCTGCCCCCCCCATATGTTGGGCTGGTTCTGACCAGCAGCCGGGGGCCCCCCCTTGTCCCCCCCGACCCCTTTACGTCCCCCCTCGTTCGTTTAGCCAATTTGCATAAATAGAGACGTAAGCAATTTTCAATAAAACAAAACATCCATGCTCTTTGATAGCCCATCACCTTCTTTGACAAAGAAGGGAACTGCGCCCCCCCACGGGGCCCTTTTTCCCACAAAACAATTGTAATTTTGTGACATTACCTGGGGAACCCTTTATCGAATCGGGGATTTCTGTCTGAAGTTTTTCTTAAATTCAATTTTTTACGGCTGGTGCGATTACTGAACCCCTATTTGGAAATTTTCTTGTATGTCCTTTTTTGTGACATTAAAGCTTCCCCAGCCTTACATAAAACTTGTCCTTTTTGTTTTTAAACCGCGCCTTTGTTTTTTGGGTTTCCCCGGTCTTGGGAGTGGTTTTTTTCTTCCGGGGTTCTCCCCCACGGCTTCCTGGAAAACAAGCGTTCCTCCTGAATTCCCAAACCCGACGAAGCCATCGGGTGGGGGTCGGGCCAGGTTTCCCTGGCGGATGAATCACCCGATTGCTTTTCGGCGAGCTAAATTGCGGTGGCCTTTTTCACGCACATTGAAGTTCAGATCGGAACGATGAAATTTTGTTGAATGTTGTATTCGCGATCACAAACAAAACGATTGCATATTCCCAAAGGAAAAACGGGTTAAATTCTACGTGACGAAAACTTTTTTAATATCCCCAAAAACCTTGAAATGCTCTCACCTTCCCCTGTTTCCTCGAAGGAATCGAAAACGCTCCGTCATGACAAGCGTGAGGAGAGAATGTTTTTTAAAACGTTCCACGAGCCCCTTTCAAGGATTTTGTATCGAAAGGTCTGGGGAAGTAGATTTTTCAACACTGCTAACCTTTTTGCCCGATTAGCGACATGAAACGAGCCCTTGCACATCTGCGTGATTTTTATTTTTTTTGAAATAAGATTAAATTTTTCCGCATTATCTGAAAATAAAACCCGTTTGGTCATCGAATGGTCGATAAAGCCCACTTTTTTTGTCAGCTCCTTGTTCATCCAAATTTTCAATAAAAACCACGGACATTTTTTTTTGAGATCCTTTGTTCCCAAATTGTAGTTTTGGATTGGCAAGTGTGGAGGGAGGATCAACAAGGATGGCCGCCCCCCCCAGCGCGACCACGTGGGTCAGTGCGGTAGACGCGGGGTTTGCCCCCTTCAGGCAATGCGGGCTGGAGGTGGGTCTCGGAGAAAGGCTATCGGGCCGGGGTGGTCTGCATAAACAGAATGAGTTTCGAGCTTTTTCCTTGATGCCACCGTTTTCATTCAGGCCACGTGCGAATGCCGGGAGTTGGAGTTTTGGGCGAGGGGTTTGGGGCATGGCCGCCCCAAGATGAGGGATGGTCTCGTGGGGGATGGAGGGAGATGCTCCCGCAAATGACATGACAAGCCCCCAAACAGGGTGGGCAGGTCGCCACTGGGGGCGGCAAAGAAGGGTTGGGGGTGGTGCTGGTGGAAGAGAACCGGGGGAGACAGAGGACGAAGGAAGTGGGGGGCGGAAGGGGGAAAAGGGGGGAAGACATCACGTACAAGACGCCGTCCGACGAGGGAGGTGCCCGCCGGACGCGAGCGGGGGGCGGGGGCCGGCCCCCGTTGGCTCGAGGGCCCCGGGGGTGTGCAAGGCACGGCGGCACGACGGGGGGGGTCCGGGGCGTTGGCACAGGGAGCCGGCGGTTTCGCGTTGACGCAGTCCTGCCACGGGTTTGGGGCCCCCGACTTGTGCACCGGGGCTGTGCTCACAGAATTTGGCTGAGGGATTGTAGCATTGGCAGTTTAAGCACATGGGGACACCCTTCTGCCCCAGTACGATTTCCCCATGACGACCCCGGGCCCAGGCGCTAACTAGAGAGGTTTGTTTAGGGTCCCCATACCATCGTGAAGAAAGGGGGGGTGGGGACCGCGGTGCTCGGGGGTGGACCGGCCTTTGGGTTTTTGGGAATAGTTTTTTGGTTGAGCCAGCGGCGGCCCGGTCCGACTTACGTGCGCTGTCGGTGTGGAGCTCAACTTCTGAGACAAAGCCCCATCTTTACAGGGGCCTCGAGATGAATCCATGGGCATGGTAATGTTTGAGGGCGGTGAAACAGGCCCCGTTTTCGGCCCCTGCGGTAAAAAGAACCTTTAAAAAGTCCATCATTTAATGGTTGACACACGCCAGTACGTCGGGGTAGCTGTTAAAACCCTAAACCATAATGGGCGGGACGCGCCCCCCGTTTTTTGGGGGGGGGGGGGTTTGACGCCTTTATGGGTCGGCGATCGGAATCCCCCTGCGATGGGGCCCGGGTGAGAAGAGTAGCCTGTTCGGGAGCGCTGAGAATTTTTTCTGCAGCTTGATGGGGGGGGGGCTTCTGAAGCTGACTAGGGCGGCGTTGGCACAGTCGCTGGGGGGGCTGTCGGCTGGCGAGGGCTATCGGGCGTCAGGGGTGAGACCCCACCCCCTTTTGCCCGATGTGCTAAGGGCTCAACCCTTGACAGCAAATAATATGATCGATTTTAACACAAAAATGAGATTGAACACAAGAATAAAGATTCGCGTTCCGTGGTTTCTTCCACGAAAGTTTGATTATACTCCCTGATTTGCTGTTCCTGATTTTTGGCAAACCTCATATTGTTGAGTGGGATCGTCTAAAAAATCAGTTTTTTTCTTTTCGTTTTTCTTTTTTTTGTTTTTTCCCCCTTCTTTTCTTTTCTTTTTCATTCTCCACCCTTTTTAAATTTGATTGATTCATTAAATGCATATAATATCATTCAATTTGTTACCAAAATTCTTGTGTTAAATGCATTGTTGTTGTAATGCTACTATTTCAAATATTTACGAAAATGTTGTTATAGTTATTTCTGCATCTATGTAATTAGATTTATTTGTTGTTCTCCTTTGTTAATCAGTTTTTATAACTGAATAAGAAGACGTTAACTAAATAATAAAATCAATAAAATAAACAACAATACACCTGCTTCTCAAAAATAGTTTAGTCGTATTATTGTACATCGCGGCCATACGTATGTCCACTTTGCGTAATTCACGTTGGGCGCCAGTTGCTACACTCTCCAACCGACTTTTTTTATTTTTTATTTTACTATAATTTTACTTACCTCTTACCTTCTCCACAGGTTCATAAAATAGCACAAACCTGAACCTATTTAGAATTAAGTATATACTAAGCACTTAAATATATTTTTTATGTACCATGTCAGACTATGAGGGACCTGTGCCTTATGGCTGTGACTGTTACTCCTGCCTGGGTGTTGCAACTAGGGAGTAGCGTTCACCCTACCAGAACGTAACTCCTCTCAGGACCTGGGCTCATACAATCGACCAGAGACCTTGGGTCGATGGGGATTCAAGAGGGTTGCAAGTAAAGAACAGTACATAACTATAGCTTTCAATTCAAAGAAGGGCCACGGTATTAAATGAAACACAACAATCCTATTCTGACCAGGGGTTCGGCCTGTGCATGATGCTGGCTGGTTGACGTGTCAGGTTCCCACAATTACACTCTTTAGTTACTCTTTGGATGTGAATACATGACTTACGTTTACACCCCAGGACTAACGTAGGACGGCTTAACGGGTGGACCGCCTCCCTGAATGGACTGGAACCCCACGCAGATGTAGGCCCCTCGGAAGTCGGTTGTAGTCGGACTCCTGCCTCGGGTGGTCTTGGGACTCTTCACTCTTGCCTGTTATGCCAGTGCTTCCACCATGGTTTTTCCTGTGTCTTCATCTTCCACGCTTATTCCCACACGGCTTGGTACCCGATTCAATGCCTACACAGACCGGTTACACGGAGTATGGCCTTGCTTCAATATGATCTTGACTTGACTGACCCAGAGCCGACCTTGCTTGCTCTAAGCAGAGCCCGCTCCCCTCTGCGCCGACCAAACCATGTGACGCCCTTCGGCCAATCAGCGCCTCTCCTCACTCCAGACACGTTCCCACGAGAGCCACATTATTCCACATAATTCCGCCAAATAAACATTCAACTCAGCATAATTACTCCATCGAAAATCCAAAACTGTTCTACTAATTCGCTAGATGAAACAATTCGTCAGCACCTATCAGTAAACACACACCTCGTTGTTCGGGCCAGTTTGATTACTTCACAGCCCCCTTTCTACTGACTAACTAGGTCAAAATTCCATATAAGCCATTAGGTAATGTCCATGTTATTAATCTCACTGATCAACACCCGTTGCTGAACTTGAGGTCTTAACTGAATAATACCACAGATATTTGGATTAATCTATCCAAATATATGACAATATATCAGTATGACTTCTTATGCATTGAGTTCACAGTTTTGTAGAACATACTACAGAAAAAATACCTTCACTATCACCAAACAAGCAGTCTGGAGGAATGTCAATCTTTTGTCACATCAACAATCCCACCACCGGTAACTAGCTAATGAAAGTCACAGCCTTCTAGATAAGTCAAAGTCCGGTTGTCCAATGACAGATAAAGTCAAAACCCCCTAACAATAAGGCCCTGTCCTTGCGGAGTTGACGTGCTGGTTTACAGTTGTGGAATCATTGGCAAGTTGAGTGACCACCCGCTCTCGCCCCCGTGATGGTACTGGCAGCGTGACTTTGTGAGGAATCACTCACGCGGGTGTGACGAGCTGTCTTTGAAATCAAAGAAGTTGAAATATTCTTTTGATGACCGCCTGATGGTATAGGTAAGTTGTTATGACTATATGGCCTATTTGTGCGGAATGGGGAACCGTGCAGAAAATAGACTAGTAAAATTCACTTGTTGCCTACTTCCAAGGGACGCTTTCTTCCCAGCTTCTCAAACTTATGAACGACATGCTTAGCTTACTGATAACAACTAGATTACATTAAAATCTGACATAGGTATTAGAACAAATTATATCAGGAATGACACCCACGAAGAGCGAAAACAAACCACAATGAAACCGGAGGAGCTGATCTAGTGCAAAATTTTTGTAAAACTAAGTTAACTTACGCTAGTTCGCAAAGACGGAAGTAGTTTGATTTTGCTATTAAATTGTGTAGCAACTCAGACTGGTAAAAATATGGGCATTTTGTTCAGCGTAGTTTGGATAAACTTATCTGGACACTTTCAAAAGTTTGGTGTCCCTTGGTCAAAAACGCAAAGTCTTTTATTTTTATGCAATTTGTAAAAATCGATGGATGTCACATTTGAAAAAACCTATTAAAAGGCCTTATGTCGCATTTTGGTTTGACTTTAAATAGATAACTAAACTCGAATGGCTATGGTTTGTCTGCCCATGGTAGAAGAGCAAACGCCTTCTTCCTGGCCGCGTGGTGTGTCTTGGCCCACCAAACTGTATTCAAGGGCTCGCACCACTTTTCCCACGCGACGCCAACGTTGCTAAACGATTTTCTAGTTGTGTAAAATGAAATAAATGTTGATAAATACAATGAATTTGAAAAAAAAAATCACATGTGGGGTTTTCTTTTCACAACACCAGTATTCCAGTCGAGCATGTCAAGTTCCACTGCTAGCTTGCTGCTACTTTTGTTGCCGCTGTCGACCTCGTAGCGCTTCTTCCTGTGTGAAGATTTTTTCTATCTTCCAACTGTGTACACATCTTGCTGTGGAAACCCTTGCGCTTTGCCCCCCCAGCAACCTACTGAACAAACTAGATATAATAGTATAACCATTTCTACATTCTGTTTCGTGCACATCGATATTGACCTCGCCGGCCCGCCACCTTTTGATAGTACACAGCGCAGCGGCCGCAGCCTTGCTCGCAGTCGGTTGGTTCTTGTCACAGGCTGACGTGTTGTGTCTCCCTCTTCGTTCTGTTCTTGTTCAGACTCACATGGCGTTACTTCTGCAGAATAGATTAGTTAATGTTTGTACCTTGAAGAGGATGTCGGTTTTGTCAAGACTGCGCTGGTAATGGAGCAAGGATCTTTTGCTTTTATGCTTTTTTGCTGATATTATGATGAAAATTAAAAACAAATTTCAAGTAAGTTCACTAAAAAGCTCTATGATTGATTACCCCTCAACATCAAGTACTAAAATACGACCGGCAATTTCGATCATAAATGAAACTAGGCCTTGTTAAAAAAAATGTTCGTTAAAAAAAATTCAATATGCGAGGATATTATGTTGGTAACACGATAGGACCTACTTACTCGCCAAAATGGTACCGATATCGAAAAAATACCGTGAACATCTCTATTGTTACATAATATAAAATTCATTCGTACCAATGCTAATCAAGAGGTTGTCTTATCTTAGTACTTTATAGTCGTTAAAAGTACTACGAGATTGTTTCACTGCAGATGCACCTTTTCTGCAATATTTTCAGCGTAGCTTCGACGTTTTGCAAATTTTCCTGCAATGTCACCCATGGTCTAGAGAATTTTTCAGCCATTGAAGCCATCATCGACATTATGAATAAATTAATAAATTACGAAAGCTTTTAAAATCATTAATGTTTAGAAACCCGCTTATTACAATACCGTATAGTCCATAAAATCTAGGGCAAGGTGAACTTGATTTAGAAAGTGAGCACAACTTTCAAAAACCGAAATGTTAAAAGAAACCTCTGGTGGTGGGGCCATTTAATTAAAAAGTATATTTTTGTAGGGATAGGCTAGTAAGTAACCTTACGTGTTTAAATGGCTGGCCCCAATGTCTTCATGCCATTGTTCTAGGATAACGTCGAGTCCTTTTGTTTTGGTGTTGGTTAATTTTACGCACTTTTGGGGAGGAAGGACTTGGATTTTATTAGCACTGTGCTGTCTTTGAGTTAGTCGTTGACTTATTGGTCATGCAGACGTGAATTATAATAAAAGTTAAGTAAATAGATACATTGTAAAGGCCTCAAGATTAATTGTGGGGTGTTTCTCTATCGACATGTTTCCGGTTTTTCTTGGTTGCTCATCGAAAAGCATTCTTTTCAGAGCGATCAATTACCTCAGAAAATAGCCTGCAAAAAACCTTCGTTCGCTAGAGATCCAAGTTCTTTGCAAATCTTCTTGACGCACACACCTTGCAAGAGCACTGCTTATGTTGTAAAGCTTAGCTAGATTGTAAGAGAGTCCGAACACCTGACACGGTGACAACGAGGTACAACTGATTTGAAACTGCCGTTTTTATATTGCTGGAGGTGTCGAACGCTTTTCGAGGCTGGATCGGTATCGACTAAATGTTTAGACTCTCTTCCAAACGCAGTACCAAATCGCATCATGCAAATAGTTAAATAGAAAACAATGAGTCTTGATGTTTCACCCAGCGAGTATCAAAGAATTTCAATAGACGGTCCGTTTGAATTTCATTCGTTCTTTCACCATTTGTTTCAACAACATCCTCGGGTTTGGCCGGACCGAAAAAGAAAACAATTTCTTTGACTGTGCCATGCGGTTTCGGATTGGGGGGACATTACATGAGTGAAAGCGCGAGGTTCAAGGAATGACTGGCACAATGCAGTGAGTGCCAAGGATAAGGTCTCTCACAACAGCCTGGACAACTAGTAAAGCAACCGCTTCATAGCTACCGCCATAAGCCTGCACTCTCATATAGCGAGGATCGATTCCATTTGCTGCACATTTTGAATATTGTTTAGCCAATGCTGCACCTCTTAAATCAATCCCGGAACAAAGTTAAGAAAAATCTACACGAACTTGAAGTTTGAGTTCAGTTGAGTGAAAAATTGTTCATCCCAAAATATACAGTTGCTTCATCGGCCTAGAAAGCTGAAATACTTTGCGCTATCACTCTGCGACAAGTTCACTTCTAAGTACATCCTCACATCATTTAGATAGATGTTGTATTGCGGACTGATGTAAGTTGCGTTTAAAGCGGCTGTCTGGATGTGGTTTTAAAGTGTTCAAGCCGGTTTCTCAACAATGCTCGAAGTTCCATCGTTTCTGAAGTTGCATCAATTGACAGCGGCCAGAATCGTTAGCCCTCGCAAAAGAAATACCCTGGTCAACCACATTAGAATTACAGTTTTGTAATTGGAGTTATTTAGTGTGTTTTCATCAAATTTGCTATTTTCGCGCAAGTCTAATTGCACGTCATGTAGGGATTCTTTTTTCGTGCCCGGCTAAAAGACTGGCGAGTATGTTTCACACTGCTTATGATAAAACCTGTGTTTTCATGGACGCCGATTATTCCTTTTTGTCTTTTTCCATCGTGATGTGGACTGAACTACCAACGCTACGCACGTGATGTTCGCCTTTTCCAACATCAACATGTGAAAACCCAAGTCTATCATTTAAAATATTTATCATAACATATTGCTTATTAAAAAAATATCTGGCAATAAGTGCTACGTTAGAATATGCACGTGTGTTTTCTCGCTTGTGGTTAGTCGTAACCAGATGTGCGTACACCGCGAGTGACCCAGTGCATTACCCAACGACTTGCGTTCACGCATTCCTTTATCGTGGGAGTGGAAACCTTATATCCCTTCAAATTCTAGCTCGACACCTTCTCGCGGTTTGGGCCCGTGAATAGGGGAGTTTCACTCCCTGAAACAATGGCGAGTCTGGGGTCGTCGTCGCGGGAACCCCTTCCCTTGACTACCTCCCCGGACGGCGACGACTAAAGACAACCACGGACGGATGAGACACAGACGGAGACGACCACGACGTTAGGGAACCACTGCCCTCCCACACGCTTGTGGCTGTTCTGACCAGCACAGACCTGTCCACCCTGTACCCCCGCGTTCATCCCTTACGTCCCTCCCTCGTCTCGATTAGCCCAAGTTGCATAATATGAGGACGTAAAGCAATATCAATCAATCAGTATATAACGGTCGTCACACCAGGATGTTTTGCACCACATTACCAGTGGTGAAAACAGTTGAAGTTGTTGGTACATTAACAACTACCGGTATTGGCGGGGTCTCCTTGCCTTCTGATCTTGTTCACAAATGCACAAGTGCCAGAGTCATAGCAATGGTCCCCAATTTAAAACACTTTGGTCAAAGTTCCCTAAATGCACATGAAGCACAATTTTCCTTCTGCCTTACAGAATGTCCACACGTTGACCAATGTGAATCAAGGACTCGCTCAGCATTAACAACTTCGCCCTTGAAAAAGTCTTAAATCAGGACAGTATGTGAAAAGATGTGGAACCCCCCAAGCGTCGGGGAGACTCGAACTGGTGGAGAGGGTAGATCATGGTAGGATGGAAGAAGTTGGATGTGCATATTTCCCTGTCAACTCAATGTTAAAATTGACATATCAATAGATTGTGATGATAAAAATACATACATTTTAAAAGTTTGTCCCAGGATTTAAGGGAGTGCTTCAACTTCCTAATTCATTCTAGGGTTTGCCATGCAGTTCGTCGTCCAGTCCGCTCAATAGCATAATCAGAAGCATTCTCGCCTGTTTCCCTCGCCTGCGCGCCGCAGTGTGGGTTTAGATAGTATAATTGCCGCAATTGGTCAATCAATTGAAAGCCACCGTATCTCCTTCAAGTTATAGTGCCATGCTTTGCACCCTGAAAATGCCCCGGTGTTTATTTCAGTAAGCTACATAATGACAGTAACATCCATTGATAATTTTTCAATTTATTCCGACAAATATAGTGTATTTCACGATGAACCTCACTGCACATAGAAACTGCCGCAACTCATTAATTACACACCTTGAAGCTCCATGTGCTACTGTCATCAATGCAATTTAAAATCTTCCCTATTGCACATTTATGTGCAGCATCGGAATGACCTCGCCGCCGCACCTTTGACTGCCACCTGTACTCTTCAGAGAAGAGCCTCGGCTGCCTCGCCTCGCAAGGTCGGTCGTTGTCTTGTTGAGGGCGGGACGTGTTTTGTGTCCGTTCTGTAGTTATTCTTGTTGTGCCTCCAGAGTTAAAAGTAGCTATGGCTTTGTTACTGCTAAATGTGCAGTTTGAGCAGTCTTGGCTGTTGGTCTTGCCATCGTCTGTTTAAGCTTGTTGTTTTATTAGGTTGTCTGTCTATTTCCAGACTGAAAGGTTTGTTAACTCTTAGTCTGCCCTGCTTGTCAGAGAAGCATGTTTGCTATTCTCATGTTGTAACCTTGTGGAGTTGATGTTCGCTGCTTAACCGGCCTGCCAACACGAAGCTTTATTATGTGCCTGGGGACTGCCAGCGTTGTTTATCAATGACTTTTATCTCTACACAGGGGTTATAGTAAAACCCCAACTTATCTCAACATTGGGGTGTCACAAACACCTTTTTCAAAGTCAAAGGAAGCAACAAATAGTTAATTTCGCTCATTTTCTTTGTGTTTATCTTCTTCTGAATTTCTAGTTTTTGCTTTGATTGGATTTATCTTATTTGGTTGAAGTTTAGTCTTCTCTTCGGACTGATACAATCTTCTGGACGAACATAACCACATTGCTTATTTAAATTTCTTGGTAGGCATATTAGCGGTGCTTCCTGCATTACCAGCAACTCTTCATATTGTTTGGATTACAGTCGGTGCATTTTTAAACTCACTATGCCACTATTATTCTCTAGGAAGACTCCTTTCGAGTATAATGTTAGACGATTCTTGGAAACAAATTTATGCGATCCGTATACTTTTTGATATCAGATTCATCTATTTGTTTGGACTGTTTGTGTGTTTTCCCACGTTTATCAGGTGACACAGAGCCTCCGTATTTAACTTCGGGAATTATTGGCCGACTGAACCCACTGTACGTTAGCCTAACGTGTATAATATACTGCATTAAAAGGAGCTGCCCCCTAGAAGAAGCAGAAAATACCGTTACTTGTTTTACTACCCAAGATTGGTTAGAGAGTCCATTAAAATTGCTAAAACACCAAACAGTTTTAATGGTGACGTTGGGTTCAAGGCTGAGCGGATCGTGGGTCCTATATTAAAAAAATAATTCAGACACTCCAACGCTGCCGTATCGCAAAATAAAATGCATTATCCCCAAGATGTTTGAATACAGACCTTCTCGTCCTCCCTGTCACGAACTAGGATCAAGCACAAAGAAAATGAGAGCCAACGGATTTGATCGAATACATACAGAAATTCCAATGTGATATTGTGGGGTGAGAAAGTCCTCATAAGAAGGTAATGCATTTTATAGAAGCGAGGCTGGTCATGGTGACTGTGTTTTTCTTTTTCTTTTTCTATGTAACGTCCCCTTGTCTGTTTTTTGTTTACTTAAAATTAAAAACTACTACTACTTCTCTGGGCTTTTATTTTTGTAAGTTTTTCGAATTAATTTTTTGTTTTCTGAGGATAAACCCACCAGTTGGGCTGAAACGTCAAAAGCAATAAAAGCAGATTCACGCGGGCAAAAATGTCCCCAACCATTACTTTTGTAAGTATTATTAATTTTCTTTAAAAAAATATATATACAACAATAATGCGAATACCGCATCAGAGCTTACTCGTCAAAACACCACACCCGATCACAACCACCCATCAACTTTCGTAACTTGTTACATCTACCACTTGGTCTTCAATCACCACATAATAAACGTCCTACCGTCATTATCTACCCTAGTTACACTCCGAAATAGGGCTCCTCGATTATCTGAATCATGAAAACATCATCTTACGCGCGTCATCATGCGCAACAAAATATGCTACAGCATAGCTTACGTAATCTCTGTCAAATTTCATGTCGCACTCATTGATCTTTCTCATTCAATTCACGAATTGTTCACGATGACAGTTTTCTCAATAGACTTATGAAATCTCCATAACTAAAACTATCGGTATCAATACACAAGATTCAGCTCCGACTCCGCTTTTGAAAACATACACATACAAAAACTTAAAGATCGCTACTTGTCGGAGGTGCTGGGCTGCAAGTTTGTGCATGGAACGCAGAAGCTTGGAGTTGGGGTATGGACTGTTTTGGCAGTTGGATACAATTGATTTTATGTAGTCAGAGTGATGTGGCCCACACGGGAGTAATGGCGCCAGCCATTTTTTTCCCTTCGAGTTCGGATACTGGTAAATATGTCCCCATTTTTTAAATGTGAGGAAGCCACTTACAGAGTTTACCTGTACATGGTTTGAAGAATCGCTTATGCGAAATGTCTGGCGCAAGAGCAAACAAAAACAGCATCGACATGTTGAACATAACTCGCAGGACCAGCCCATGCATGTACAATGAGCAGGTCCCCACTTCTCCACATGGAGAAGTTTTGGGAATACATTAGCTTTTTTTACAAATACTTCTTCCAGTTCTTTTTCGTAGGTGCAAGTTCTTTCCTTTACCAATTTCTTATGGTTAGTAGTTTGTCTTTTGTTACTTTGATCTAGTGACTTCCACGATTGCATTACTGGTAGAGGGTAAAATCATACCCCTACTTTACTTGCTAAACATGCTTGAGATGTTTACTCACACTTTAATTCTTAGGTTCATCGTCTTGCCACTTACGTTATGTCCAGGGGATCGAACAGAAATAATTGTTTATTTAGTTCGGTGTTCAAGTACGTATTTTTCCGGTTTGGTCGAACTTTCTAAAAATAAAAAGGGTTTGGTTCGAACGTTTTAAACCGGTCAAAAAAAAAAAATCATACACTGTAATTAAGCCTTCACAAAAAGCCATTAAATCTCAAAATCAATTTTAATTTGTGTCTCGATGAAATAGAAATGTAGGGATGTGCGGTTCGGTCCGGATAGTTGTTAAAAAAAAAAAGTTGAGCTGGAAAATGTGGTTGCGGCATGTATGGGGAATAAGGTAAAGGGCATGGGAATTTACAGAGTTTGATTGGGTGCTTTGTTAGGTCTTTACGCATTTACAAACTGGGTCGATGTGTTCTTCATTAAATCATTTTGTTGACGTCAGTTATGCCTTCTGTGGGATTCCTCCAAGTGCGTGGGAAGCGAACCTTCGCCAAAATCATCGCGTTGTGAGAATGTTATTTAAATGTTCATGCGCTAACGCAGTTGTTCTGCAAGTAGCCTGCTGCTTTTGATTTTGAACCACTGATTTAGCAGCAGAAAGCCTGTGAGATGCTGGTCGTTAGCCATTGCTGCACCACGAGTTCCTCGACTTGGAGGGAACCATAGAGTCAGTACATACGTTGTATCCATCACGTTCATTGGATCTATGAAATAGAAGATGCACTAGTGGTAGACTCACTGGGGACTAAATGGAAATTTAAGTATCAAGATGGGCACGTCTTTGGGTGGTTGGTACATGACCAATTTTTTAAACAACTGATGTTGATTGATTGATGGATATTGCTTTACGTCTCATATTATGCAACTGGGCTAATCGAGACGAAGAGGGACGTAAGGCTGACGCTGAGGGGACAAGGGGTGGCCGGCCTGTGCTGGTCAGAACAAGTTGTCGTTCGCGTCGCTCGTGCCATTGATCCTTTTTATAGGCTGCTGTAGATGTTTCACATTTAATCCTAGTTGCTCAATTGCCGCGGAACCCCCGCGTCCTTCATGTGGGGACAACTAGAGTTCTACAAATATCTCGTTTGCGATGTCTGAAAGAAATTGTAATTGTAACTTCCACTCAGAAATGGCAAATTATGCACTTAGACAAGCTAGCAAGCTTGAACGATCTATAGTCCTTCCCCGCCGGAGGTACACCACGGTTAGGTAGTTTCACTGTACACCCTAGCCAAAATGGAAGACCTCGCGCCACGCGATCGTAGAACTCTGACCCATGAGCAATTATCTCTATCGCAACTCGAGCATGGCCAGGGTCGAGCGATCAGCTAATTCAGCATTAGTGAATACGATAAGCACTGCCTTGTTCAGTTATCATCTATTCTGTAATCACGATAATTGCCATGCGGTCATCATTTTATTATGATTAATTTATTTTGTTGGTTTTTTGTTTAGTAATTTCTGCTTTTTCTCTTTTGAAAAAAAACTCATCGTAAGAGTATTAATGGTATCTGTATTTGAAATATGTTCATCTTCCACATGCAGATTATGTTTTGATCATGTTTCTATGACAAAAAATGACAGTTTGCCGTATTTTTATTGAAAACACGATTACAGATGCACCAGTAACGGAAATCGGGTGCTGGTTTCGAAGTCCAGTGAGAATATTTAAAATTATAATAATTGCATATATACTTTAATAGAAGCAACATCCTTCCACACACAAAACCTAATTCACAAATCAGAGTTATGTGTATCGCAGTTAAACATTTGCATTTGGTGCGTGATTTTGTGTTTCAAATAAATGTTAATTGCGTTTTTGCAGTTCCTCTTTGAAATACTAGTGCCATTGGCTTATTGGTGTAAGAAATGAATTGCATAAACTACCCATGTAATTCAGGGAAATTCACAGTGATCTAATATCACATGCCCTACCTCGTTTCCAATCCTGGGTTTTTAACATACATAATAGTCCTTTTTATACCGTCGTTATACATGGTGATACACCTATATCAGGATGTACAGAATCCGGCCTAGATATTTTACATTCCTATTGTTATTGCTAAATACCATAAAAAAAAATAAATGATTAAAAATATTATATTTAACAAATAAATTTTGTAATGGAACTGAAAAAGTAATGAGATCACACACATACAAAAACTTGTAGAAATACAGCAAACCTTACACACTCAAAAGGAATGAGATCTAAAAAACAGGGCCAAGCTCATCTACCCTTCCACATTTGCGCATTCTAATTCATAAACATACAGTGTCCCATAAACAGCATCCTCGAAAAGCTTGGCCAAAAATAGAATTGCAGGTTTACGTTAAATTAATTAGACCCCCCCAAGAACTTGGTAAACTATTTACGTTAAATAATATCGCAAATTTCGATTTGCCAAGCTTTTCGAGGATGCTTTTATGGGACACTGTACCTTTAGAACTAAGAATGCGCCAAATTGTGAAGGGGAGATGAGCTTGGCCCTTTTTTTTAGATCTCCATTCCTTTTTTGAATGTGTAAGGTTTGGCTGTATTTCTACAAGTTTTTGTTATGTGTGTTTAAAATAACCCAATGTGTAGCAACGCAAAACAAACTGAGATCAATGTCGGCAAATGTCTCTAAACTACCCGTTCACAATCTAGCAGACACAAACAATTCCCAATCTGTAAACCTACGTTGGCATCCGTCGGTAAACCAACACTTCGACATTGGGTATGTGCAGCTAAAATCAAACGTCGAGCCAACGTAGGATAATGTCCAACCAACTGTTGATATTACGGCGGAACGCACACAAATCCCAACCATAAACCGACGTCGGCATCCGACCAAAAAACCATCCAGTCGTAAATGGTCGTGTATACACCTAAAACCGACGTTAAGCCAACGTCGAAAAATGTCTTAAAAACAACCGATGGTTTCCGACCAAAAAACAACGTTTGGCCAACGTTGGAATTAAGTTGAAAAACGAATGACCACTGTCCGACCTTTCCGGACCAAAATACTACGTTGAACCGACGTTTTCTGTTTCCCGTGGGGTAGTGAACTTTTCGTTGCCATGGTAACGTTACTTTTGTTAAAATGTACACTCAAAAAATTAAAGTGAAACTCCACAGTAGGCGTTGGCTCTGTTTCTGCTGGAATGTGGTCAGTTTAATGTCTGTTCTGTCCAGACTGATAGGTTTTGTTCTTTGAATTGTGTCCGTCTTCGTTGTTTTATGATTTTTGCCTGTCAGTAGGGAGTAGCTTACTTTCCATAAGTTGTTTCCCTGATTCGTCGACGTGCAACGTGGATGCTTAGTCTCTGCCAACTGGTGATCGATTTCATGGCCACGGTATTATTTACAAGTACCCTTCCTGTCGCATCGTTTGAGGTTCTTGATAAGAACCTTACTCCCGACAGCAAACTTGTGTTTGTTTTGTGATCCCCTTCTCCTCCCCCCCCCCCCCCAAGCATAAATGCTTCCAAATGCTCCTGTGATATAGAGTTTAGCAGTCTGTTTTTTACATACTTCAAAATTGAAAAAGTGCGTTCGCGTGCAACTTGGGTAGTAGATCAAGTGAGAAGAAATTTGAAAGCTAATTAAACATTGGAATATGCATTAGAAAATAAATTGTACTTGACAAGAACTTAATACGCGCACGATGCACATCCCTTGCACGATGTTAGTGTAGTTTTCACCCTTTTAGTAGTTTGTCCCGGATTTATGATTTCAAATATGGTCACCTTAGAGTAGTGGTTACGACAGCAACAAATGAGGTACGTTGTCGCCTTCCAAGCTAAACCCAACGGAACGTTGATAATACCTAGTAGCCAATGCATCGTCACTTAATATCAATATAACGTCATTATTGTATTACAACACTCAAACAGTCTAGTAATCATTCCGAGTTGTAACCACAATCCTGACAACTCAAGTAAGTCCTTGGGCCTAGTTCAGTAGCCATGTACAACTAAAGTAACACGTGATCAGAACTAGTCAAATAGGCCAACGAAAAAGAATAACGCTAACAGAATAAAAAAAATTAAAATACATGAAAAATCAGAAACGCCAATAAGGAACACTTTGCCGCAGAAAAAATCAAACATGAAGCTTAACTTCACTCAATGTTGATTACTTCGATTGAGGCCGAAAGCTTAAATTTCACTTTGAGAAAGTCCTCTCCGGCCGCCGTACGTTCGGTCAAAAGCTTCACTGTTTTTCCACGCAAGTATGAGCAATCTCCGCTCACGATTCCTGTAGATTGATCGTAGTGATTACAATTTCTTCTGTATCCAATGCAGGGCGTTGCGGTCCCGTCAAATCTTCCACATTTTAGTTTATATGTGAACCTAGAGGCGTTCACCTGTGGCCCTTTAGCCTGAACGGATCCGAAAAAATCGAACTGCGCATTGACGTTAGCGTTATGATTCCTGTAATGTCTGACTTCGAAACGAACACAGAGCAGATCATTTAGAGTGCTGATGACCAAGGACTCTACGAAATTAACTTTAAGCTCCTCCTCTTTGATAATTTTTATCCGTAAAAGCTGAAACACACAATACAACGTTGTTATTATTCCACGTGCATCGTCGTGTACCATTACCATTCCCAACACATTTTACTTGTAGGCCCAGCACATGTATCTGCATACTGGGTAGCTTGTAGGCCTACCTAGCTAGGTACCTACCATAGGTTTATCAAGAGAACACAATACTTTTATTGACCGGCAGAGACACACAGAGTGGATGGATGGTAGCCTACTAATGAATGCAGCATTCCATGGAACAACAAGCAGCCAGTTGTACGTAGGTTTTAGTTCTTATGCCTCTGACAGCAGTCTCTGTTTAACCATCTGTATTCACAACTTATATTTTTACCTGGGTATTTAAAAGTACCGGTAATGTTATGTATCTAGTAACACGCGGCTGTTTGGTTTATACTTGGCCCATGACAGTCGTGCTATGCCACGACAAAATTGCAAGGGCCATACAAGAACCTTCACGATCATGGTTATTGACTAAGGTGACCAGACGTACCGGTTTGACTGGTACAGTACCGTTTTCAGGATACTTGTACCGGTGTCCCGAGAGACTCGTTAAAATGTCGTATTTGTACCGGTTTGCAATTTTGGAGGGGAATTGTCCCGGTATTCAGTCAACTCAACTGTACAAATCTTTCGTGTTCGAATGATTCATAACACTCTCCTGGCCACATTAAACCCCGGGGATCACACAGACCCGCACAACGCATTAGAACGCTCTGACCGGGAGAGGGTTAACACTCTCCTGGCCACATTAAACCCCGGGGATCACAGAGACCAGCACAACGCATTAGAACGCTCTGGCCGAGAGAGGGTTAACACTCTCCTGGCCACATTAAACCCTGGGGATCACAGAGACCCGCACAACGCATTAGATTTTTGATTGGATATTGCTTTACGTCTCATATTTATGCAACTTGGCTAATCGAGACGAAGGGAGGGACGTAAGGGATGACGCGGGGGGACAAGGGGTGGACAGGCCTGTGCTGGTCAGAACCAGCCACAAGCATATGGGGAGGGCAAAGGTTCCCCCACGTCGTGGTCGTCTCCGTCTGTGTCATCCGTCCGTGTTGTCATTGTCGTCGCCGTCGGGGAGGTAGTCAAAGGGAAGGGGAGTTCCCCGACGACGACCCAGAGCTCGCACATTAGTTTCAGGGAGATAAACTCCCCTAATCACGGGCCAAACCACGAGAAGGTTGCGAGTTGGAATTTGTTGGCCCACAACGCATTAGAACGCTCTGGCCGGGAGAGGGTTAAGGATTATTTTTTCATTAGTGTTTGGCAAGTTTGTAAATGTACTCAACACCATCAACATCTTCCTCGGAGCTAAATGATTTCCCAATGTAATGAGGATCTAAAATGTTGGCGGCACAAGTGTAAAGACCTTAAAGCCTGCTCTTTACGATTCTGTAGCGATTTCACGATTTTTTCTTCTTCGACTGCAGATGCAGGACTTTCAAAAAGATTTCATGAGGAACTTTCGTTTATTATTGCAAACGCTTCTGGTACTATGCTAAGGCGAGGTATGTCTGCCTTTAGCTTAGTGATTAGGTCCCTGATAGGTTTAGGCAGGCTCAAAGTTGCTGTAACCTTGCCCCAGAATGTGGCATCTAGAAGCAGGTTCTTGAGTCGATTGTTCATGACTTTGTCATCAACTTCGTCAGATACGGCTAAAGCTTGAAGGGCATGCTTAGTTTTCACTAAGCTTTGCAGACAAGCAACAATAGACCCCCACCTGGTCTTTACAGGCAGCTGAAGACTTCGAATTTCCTTTTTTTCCTTTTTGCTTTCTTGAATCGATTTGAAGATAGCAGTAAGCCGCTGGCTGTACTTGACACAGTTTATAATATCTTTGCATGTTGTCTCCACTTTAACAAAACTTGCATGTTTCATAATATCACCAATTAAAAGATTTAACGTGTGAGCAATGCACCCATAGAACGTAATATTGTGCATTGAAAACTGATCTTCTAGTAACCGCCATGCCTTGACCATTGGTGCTGCATTGTCTGTTACGAATCCAATAAATTTTTGAATACCAATTTTGATCATAATTTCACTCATAATATGGGCCATGTACTCTCCTGTATGTCGATCAGATTTTGAGTGTATTGTCTTGTACACCGTGGGTGGAGGAGTCGTTATTACGAATATAATGATTGACTCATTCCTAAAAAAAAGTTCATTGTTAGTTAAAATAGGTAGACGTAGACCTATCCTTAATATTATATTATTATTAATTATTATTAATATTAGATGAATTATTATATTTATTTATTTAACCTTAGGCCTACTTAACGTTTTAGATGATTCCAAACCCTTTGGCGATTGTGTTTGGGGAAAGAACTCAATAGAAAAACATTTAGCATGCATTTAACTCCCTTGCAACCATAGCAACTGGATAAATGCCCGTCCAAATAAAAATATATACCAAATGTAACTTTATAAAAACATAAATATTTCACATACAAATGCTAGAACTTACTTACTAATAATGGAGCGGCTAACACAGTCTTGGATCAATCAGGTGTACAATCCGTGTGGATTTTCAAAGGTTAAACCATTAAAAATCATTTTATTATGCAGAGCCAATGTTTAATAGAACAGCTATGATTCACTGCCTTCTCAAATTTCGATAGAAAGATGACGCTTTTCACCAATCGTCAGGCGGCTATCCCTCACAGTGTCCTGAAAACATACATTTAAGCATTAAGCAGAACAGTCATCTGCTAGATTAAATTGCGCGGAGAAGTATGAGTGGCAATGACGCGGACCGCTCTTCCGGCCCAGCTGGCTCGGTTGACTGGCTCTCTCTCTTGCCTCTGCCTCTCTCGCGGGAGCGCGCGCGCACCATCTCTCTGTAAATTCAATAAACTTCAATAAACGTTGAAATTAAAATGTTGTCATAAAATAATTACCTCGCCTTCATTCAAAAGAATTCATGGTCAGCGTCTCGGCATTCGTTGGTGTCAATCGCCGTCTTCTATCCGTCACAACCAAACTGTATTTCGAGAAAGAACGTTCAGAGTCGACATTCGATGACGGAAACCAGATGGCCTTCAATGATGCAGCTGCGAAGTCATAGTGGTTTCCTTTCATGCTGCACAGAATATTAACAACATTACATTGATTTCTTTGCAACTCACATCCCAAAGCCCATCTTAAATGTCTGCTAACATAACATGAAGTCCCTACATACAAAATCCTACCCTACATACATTCAATCAACCGGAATTAAAATATATGGTTTGTGCCTATGCCTAAGAGGGCCTAGCGTTTCATCAACTTGCACGTGGCTGACCGATTAGCTCGACTTGAGATGCAATGTCATATTTATATCATATGGCTCATAACTGAATCCTTTTGTTGGTTATTATTTTTTTTGTTATTGTTGGTATTGTCTTGTTTATGGCAGAGGTCAACAAGTCGTAAAAGATTTCACATTTAGAGTCCACGTCGTCACAAGCGTCCATCTGGTCCCATGAACATTTTCGGAGTTCATCGTTCAATGCGCCCAGGTCAGCCTTCTTCCAGTTGAATCTCTTCCGGGGACAGGGTTTGTAGTTAACTGTTACCTTGGCGTCTGGGAGGAAGACTTCACACCTGATGGCAGAGTGGTCAGACTTGACAGCTGCTGAGTCGAGGGAAATGTGTGTTGTTATGTCCAGGTTGTTTGCGAAGACTAGATCTAAGAACTTGTTAAGACGGGTGTGATGGGGATTAACTTGATGCAGGTTTTAATTCACTGATGGAGTCAATAAATGACCTTGCAGCGCCCGGATTCGAGTTGCCAGATATAATTGGTACAAGGTTATTGTTGAGCGCGCTAGTCTGCCAGGTTACAACAGGGGTCTTGTGGACGGATAGCTGCTTGTACTCTCGCGACAGAGGATTGTAATTTTTCTATGAGATCGGCTGATAGGGGTGGAGGAAGATAAGCACAACCAACAAACACGCTACTCCGCGATGATGTTTTTACCTCGACCCACAGAATCTCGCATTCAGCATCCTCAAACTCACCTCGTCGGCGTGAGGTCATGTTACTTGATACAGCTGTCAGAACACCACCCCACGCTCGCTCGTTGACACGCCCACCTCCACCCGACTTGTACAGAGGGTCAGACCTATCTCTTTGGTGCACGATGTACTGACTGTTGTCAAGAATCTCACCATCGAAGACAGTCGGGTACAGCCAGGTTTCAGATACACAAACAATGTCTGCTTTACTATTGTCCGAGAAATGTAAATTGAACGCGGCCAGTTTCTCGTTTCCGGCAATACTACGCGCATTCATGTGGTAGAGGGAGAGACTGTTTGTAGTGGTCCGGATGTTGTTGGTGGTGGTGGTGGTTGATCCGGGGTTTAAACTTACGTCACCGGCGAGAGCGACCAGGAGCAGGAGGACTTCACATGTGGCTTTCGGAACTCGAAGGGGGCGATGAAGTGACCCGACACGCTGGCGCCTGACAGACCTTCCCTTAAACCGCCCGCTCATTAGCCCTTGCGGGGGTGAAAATACAAGCAAAGTATTTAGGCAGAACGTTATAGAAGAAATGTCACACTTACCGCTGACCATGGGACTTTCGTATGTGTCACCGCTAATACAACGCAGCACAAGTACATCGCGCACATTTTCAACCAAGTCCGAACTTTTTGCGACAACTTTTACCAACCAAAAAAACAACAAATGTCGGAGCACACCTAACAGCAATGTTGACCTGGCGGCCATCTTGGCTTGGCACTAACGCTAAAAAGCGTCCCTGTGACTGGTCAACAATCAAAACTTGTTTAGTGGTCATGTGAATGAGACCAACCTGATTCCAGCATCTATGGGTCACTCATGCAGGTAACGAGGAAGGGAAGCTAGTAATAGCTTAAATATCGAGGAGGCAGCGGATCAAACATTATTCTAAGGCAGTTGCCCATAGGAAGCACCAATGACGTACATATTGCACTTACCTTGTTTTCATCGACTTCTTTTTGATTTTTGTCTAATATTTTTTTGGTTTTCGGTTAATAATTTTTGTTTTTCAGAAATTTAATTTTGTTTTTCGAGAATTAATTTGTAATTTTCCTCCAATAATTTTTGTTTTTCTGCAGTTAATTTGTCATTTTCCTCAATTACTTTTTGTTTTTCTTTAGTTAATTTCTTATTTTCCTCCATTAATTTATGTTTTTTGCCAATTGTTTTAAGCATTCCAGCTGTTAAGTTGTTATTTTCCTCTACTACTTTTTTTTTTCTTCAATTTCTTTTTGTTTTTCTGTAGTTAATTTGTTATTTTCCTGGATAATTTTTGCTTTTCGTTAATAATCCTTTAAATCCTTTAAATCGAGATTTTCCTTCGATATTTTGTCAATAAAGTCGCCAATGAGTTTTGCCATATTCTCATTCGACTGTAAGCCAATGAGTTTTGCTATTACCTCATTCGCCTGTAACCAGAAACAACGTTTTTAGGCCCTTACATAATATGTATTTGGTAAGCCCTACCTGCAATGACGTACTAGCGTCATTCCGCGCTGACCAGGGCCCTCAAGGGAGTGGGTGGGTAGGTGTCTCCGCAGGGAACCCCAACCCCAGAGACTGACCTTACCATAAATTTAATAAACGTCTAGTTAAAGTGAGGTTAAACTTCTAATGTGGACTCAGTAATAATCCAAACATAATATGCGTTTCTATGTTTAACGGGCCTTCAAATTCCAACTCGACACCTTCTCGCGGTTTGGCCCGTGAATAGGGGAGTGTCACTCCCTGAAACTAATGGCGAGCTCTGGGTCGTCGTCGGGGAACCCCTTCCCTTTGACTACCTCCCCGACGGCGACGACAATGACATCACGGACAGATTACCCAGACGAAGACGACCACGACGTGGGGAACCCCTGCCCTCCCCATACGCTTGTGCCTAGTTCTGACCAGCACAGGCCTGTCCACCCGTTGTCCACCCGCGTCATCCCTTACGTCCCTCCCTTCGTCTCGATTAGCCAAGTTGCATAAATATGAGACGTAAAGCAATATTCATTCATTCATTTAACGACTACATAATAGTATAATAACAGTGCTATTGCTATTGCCATCCTTTTTTCTCTTCTTGGGGATTGATTTATAAATAATAAATAAATTTTATTTAGAGTCTATCCACTCAGTTATATAACTGATTTTCAGTGGACTTTAAATCAAAGCGACCAAGCCAACCCTGTAGGCCCCGACGCAATCGACGAGTGAGCGATAACCAACTAAGGATCGATATTTTTAATAGGAAATATAGCAATCAGTGATATGGACAGTGCGAACACCCGCGAATCAACGCCAGAATCAACAAGGTCGATTCAGAACAAGTCTAAATTTACTATGTGCTTCGTTGCTAGGACGGCTCCAAAGTCACCGTTTACAAACTCCTAAGACAAGAACTGATGGACTTAAGTCCATGCATGGTTATTGGTTAGCCGGGCAATATTTTCTACAGAGTTCGCAGTACGTCTCGCCACACTGATGCATTGTCCTGTCCCTTGACATATTGACATATTTACAACATTATGCGCATATTTCATGTACATGGCACACGCTACGCTTATTTGAGTACGTCGGAAATGTGGTTTCGAAAGCATGCCTGCCCCTTGAATGTACATAAACACGTATAACATTTTACAGAGGGCATAATTTCAGAGCATTCAGTGCTATTGTGGCACTGTACATCAACAATGTAGTGGAATTTTAAACCTAAAATTTGAAATTGAAAAAATGGAATACTTCTTTTTACAATGACACCGAAGGAGATAGTAGCAATGTACTTTTGAGTTAGTGAAATGAAAGACGATGGTTTTGAAACAGGATATCAAAGTTAATGCCAGCAAATGCAAATTGCAAACGATAAGGAGACAATTGCATTACCTGACGGTACAAATGTACAGAACACCCATGTTTTAATTTTATGGTAAATCCACATCACTACTAATTTTAATTAAAACTAACCAAGAAAATATGTGGATGACAATGCATTAGTTGCGGAACACTCTGATAAATGTACAAGCACTATTGCACATGACGTATCTTACTCGTTCAATTGGCCAAATGCTGTGGCACATGCCTGACAAAAACACAAGTGCCCACATGGTATTGTGATGTGGTCGACATCCACATCATTGTTAAGGCACACTACACACCTTTGCCTCGCAGGACCTTAATCGCCCCCACCCACCTGCCCCATTTCGTCAGCATCATCCCCCCAGACAACTTCTTCCTCCTCTTCCATGGCAACACCCCCTCACTACACCCTTCATCACAAGATGAGTCCGGCTCGCCCTTAGTTTGTTCTGCCTCTATACAATTCCGAGAACCGAGCTGCGTCTTCCCTCCTGGTTCACGGTCGAAGTCCAGAGAAGGATTTCGAACGTTCGTCGTTACAAAATAGTGAAACCATTCGAGCATGTAATGTCAATGCTAGACTACCTTTTATGAAGAAAACATCCAAGTAATGAACTTCAAACTCTAATTACTCTCTTAATACTTAACCGATTCGTTTCAAACAAGCGGCAAACATCTTTAATATGACAAGTTCATATAATGTGCTACTTTAAAATTTGCAATTTAAGCCATTAATAGCTTAATTAGTTTTATGACTAATTATTCACTTTTATGTTAATTACAGAGACAAATTCGTATAACTGATAATTGGTTTCGATAGTTGATTATATAGCGATATCTTATTGATGAAAATACACTTGATAGCTGCATATTAATGAAGTTAATAAATTAATTGCATTAATTTGCATATTAATATGGAAATATGGTAGATATTAAATTGAAAATAGCTACGGGCACTAATAACCTTAGTGTTGTGTGCCCTTAAACCCTAGTAACTAACTAACTAACTTTGCACCTAGGTTTTTGAGTTGTTCTTGAACTACAAATTTCTTCAAACTAGACATCTTATTGAGGGATTGTGTCGTTTCATCTCCAAATGTTCCCGAAGTGGTTATCTTGAATGCAGACTGAATGTCCGAAAGCTTTGTGTCGAGCCTTCTAGAAGCTCGATGTCATCACATACTAGCTGGCACGTTTCTACTAGGAACAATGCTTGGGACATAATGATGTCTGTAGTAGATATTTCTATAGTTCTGAAGTAGTCGACGGCACATGCACCGATAGTACCTCAATAGCTGGTTGTCAGATACATTCAAAGGATCCAGTCTTATCACAGGCCCCACATTTACATTTTCTTGTCCATTTTCTTGCACGTACACTGCAGCGGCGGCACTTATTGATTAAAAAAAGAGAGTATTTGTAGCGATATTTTCTTTAAATTAGGATACTTTGCAGCACTAATGAGATTCCAAAAGTTTGGTTCTGCAGACCTGGCCTTTATTTGAATATCATTTTGTAAGTTCAACATTTCATTTTCCACCATTGCTTCCTCGCAATCAAACAGGGAACCAATTTTATTAAAATTGTCCTCGATCTGAATGTTCCCAAAGGGGAAAGAAATGTATGATATGACTGGCCCAACTGTTTTAAATTCCAAAAACCAATTTCGAAATTCACTTTGCATGAGCTCCAGTTGATCACTGAATTTATTTTTGACATCTTCTCTTAATGACAAAGAAAGAAGGCCTACCAACTGGCCAACAGATTTCAAGGAAGAGCATTTGCCTAGCCCCTGTTGCTATTAAAACTAGCAACAGATTCCTACCACTAGTAGGCCTATGCAATAACGATGAAAACAATTTTCCAACACTCAAAAGCAGCATCGTTAAACATATATATACCCGAAAAACAGATACAAGATCAGACTCAAACATTCAAACAGCTCATTACCCTTGGCCTCAAAAGCTTAGACCAAACCCAACCAGTGGGAAGGATGTTGCTGTAACCGTCAATAAACCTTTCTTTTTTCGATTTGGTTAGTTGGGAAACACTCCCGTAGGTGTAATTGTTATTTTTTTTAAATTGTAGTAAATAATAACGTCAATAAACCGTTAGTGAATAAAGTCCTTAGCGACTCTTAATGGATGTCTATACATAAAGGATGCCAATACCTACCAGCTCACTACTTACCCAGGCAGCCAGCCACATCAACTTATGAACAAACTAGAGGCAATATATCCCGATTGAACAGTGGACAAAGTCATACTCCACAATGAAACAAACTCCCTTGCATCTATGGAACCATCGGCAATTGAGGGCCTCTGTGCAACAAGTCCATTTACAAAGGAGAACACTAAATATGTTATGGTATACGCACACAAAGTTTTTAACAAAACAAAATTACTACATATTTAAACAAATATATTTTGTCAACATTTATTAATAACATATTCATTCATTATTTTCATTATTCTTTTATTTAGTTAGATTTGTTAATTTAAAATGTAAATGTGTGATATTTATGCATTTTCATTAGTAAAACTATTTTGGTGTATTAGTTAGGATTATAGTTCATAGTCCATAGTCCATAACGATGTTTTTGTGTAAACCTGAGTTACAACTTGTAATTAATAAATTATTGCCCAAACCGGGGATTCATTCATTCAGAGTTGATTGATTGGATGGATATTGCTTAACGTCTCATATTTATGCAACTTGGCTAATCGAGACAAAAGGGGGGACGTAAGGGATGACGCGGGGGACAAGGGGTGGACAGGCCTGTGCTGGTCAGAACCAGCCACAAGCGTATGGGGAGGGCAGGGGTTCCCCCACGTCGTGGTCGTCTCCGTCTGTGTTGTCATTGTCGTCGCCGTCGGGGAGGTAGTCAAAGGAAAGGGGAAAGTTCCCCGACGAAACCCAGAGCTCGCCATTAGTTTCAGGGAGATAAACTCTCCTAATCACGGGCCAAACCACGAGAAGGTTGCGACATGGAATTTGATGGCCCCATTCAGAGTTGTTCTGAATCAGCCTTGTTGATTCTGACGTTGATTCGCGGGTGTTCGCACTGTCCATACCACTGATTGCTATATTTCCTATTAAAAATATCGATCTTTGGTTGGTTATCGGTCGCTCGTCGATTGCGTCGGGGCCTACAGGGTTGGCTTAGGTCGCTTTGATTTAAAGTCTTTCACTGAAAATCAACCCAGTTTGAGAAAGACATTCGCCTTGTGTCGAAATATTACAAATAAAAAATTTATATTAAGAACAGTGTTTGCCCAAATAATTTCAATTTAACAATCAATTTACCTGTTCTATTAGTTCCAATTTATAATAAAATTTAGGTTTATTACATCAAGGATGCTAGAAAGACACATATTACGGGAAACATAATCTATTCTGTGTCCGTTAGGTGAACTGTTCTCAATCAATCCAATCAATCAATTCATCCTCAACATGCTAAACCGCATCTGGCTAGAGGAGGCATTTCCTAACTCCTGGAGGGAAGCCATAGCTATCCCTATCCTGAAACCAGGCAAAGACAAAGACCAACTTGTAAACTATAGACCAATTTCACTCACGAGCTGCCTGTGTAAGCTTCTCGAACGTATGATTAATAAAAGATTAATGTGGGTTTTGGAGAGCCGCAAGCTGATTGTCCCAGAACAATCTGGCTTTCGACAAGGACGGTCGGTTCATGATCACCTTGTCAGGTTGGAAGGGTACGTACGAGATGCATTTTTAACAAAACAACACGTAGTGGCTATTTTCTTTGATTTGGAAAAGGCGTATGATACGGCATGGAGATATGGCATTTTAAAAACTTTTCATAACTGGGGCTTTAACCGCCAATTTTATTTCAAGCTTTTTATCTGAAAGAATTTTTAGGGTTCGAATTGGAAATATTTTATCTAGACCTTTTATCAAGAGAACGGAGTCCCACAGGGATCAGTTTTAAGTGCCATATGTTTCGCCATACCATCAACAGTATCACCTCACATATAAAGAAGCCAGTCGAATCATCACTTTTTGTAGATGATTTTTCCATTTACTTCCGAGCTTCGTATTTGAGTTCTATTGAACGTCAACTACAACTAAACATAAAGCGCCTTGAGAGATGGTCAGCTGAAACTGGATATAAATTCTCAATCACAAAAACCACATGTGTGCTATTTAGCCTTCGCCGTGGATTATTTCTCAATCCCGACCTGCACATGGGAAGCCATGCCTTACCATTTGCCGAAATAACACGATTTTTGGGAATGTTATTTGATTAAAAGTTATCGTGGAGGCCACATATCCAACAGCTACGAACTAAGTGTATTAAAAAGCCTTGAACATCCTACGAGTGCTCAGCAATACTAATTGGGGAGCTGATCGAACAACCATGTTACATCTTTATCGCTCCCTTATCCGCTCTAAGTTGGATTTTGCTAGTTTTATTTATGATTCGGCTAGACCTTCTTATATCAAGACGTTGGATACAGTTCACCACACTGGTATAAGGCTATCCACAGGAGCTTTCCGTACGAGCCCTATTCCCAGTCTTCTTTGCGAATCTGCAGAACCATCTCTATCCTCCAGAAGAAAGTACTTAATGCTTAATTACATCGCCTCATTAAAAGGATCTCCTACAAACCCAGCCTATAAAGCAGTTTTCGACCCTCCATTTCAAAATCGGTATGAAGTTCGCCTGAAGGCCTCGAGACCGGTGGGCATCCGCTCCCTGGAACTACTACAGGCCTTAAACATTACACTTCCCCTTGTTTTCTATAAATCTATGGGGCAATCCCACCTTGGACACTGAACAAACCATGCTGCATAACACAGCTCTCAAAATACAAAAAGGCCACCACACCAAACAAACAATATCAAGCACTATTCAACGAAATCCGATACAAGTACAAAGATTTCAGAAATATTTTTACAGACGGGCCATCAAATTCCAACTCGCGATCTGCTCCTGGTTTGGCCCGTAATTAGGGTAGTCTTCAAATTCCAACTCGACACCTTCTCGCGGTTTGGCCCGTGAATAGGGGAGTTTTACTCCCTGAAACTAATGGCGAGCTCTGGGTCGTCGTCGGGGAACTCCTTCCCTTTGACTACCTCCCCGACGGCGACGACAAGACAACACGGACGGATGATGACGGAGACGACCACGACGTGGGGGAACCCCTGCTCTCCCCATATGCTTGTGGCTGGTTGTGAGCAGCCCAGGCCGGTCCACCCCTTGTCCCCCCGCGTCATCCCTTACGTCCCTCCCTTCGTCTCGATTAGCCAAGTTGCATAAATATGAGACGTAAAGCAATATCCAATCAATATCCAATTACAGACGGTTAAAAAATGAACAATTCAGTCGGCTCTGCCGTTACAATGGAGAGCAACAACTTCAACCTTAAACTCCATTCCATATACATTGTCTACAATGCAGAACTGTTTGAAATTCTACAAAGCCTTCTGTTTGCTCTTGATAGTAAGGACTCCAAATTTTTAGTGTGCACGGATTCTTTAAGTTCACTAGAGGCTATTTGCCAAGTTTACACTACACACCCATTAATTAGTAAAATACACCTAATTTTATCAAAACTTGCTGCAAAACATAAAACAATAGTTTTTTTGTTGGGTTCCTGGTCATTCTGGTATTTTAGGAAATTATGTCGCCGACCAAAGTGCCAAAGAAGCTGGTAACAAAACACAAGTTGATTGCCATTTAGTTGTAACGCCTGATCTAAAAGCATTCTTCAAACGCAAACTTAAAGAAAAGTGGTGCGAAGAATGGCATATCATGCAAAATAATAAGCTTCGTGAAATAAAAGACGATGTAACACCCTGGATCTCTTCAAGGCGCTCTTGGGCCATCAAATTCCAACTCGCAACCTTCTCGTGGTTTGGCCCGTGATTAGGGGAGTTTATCTCTCTGAAACTAATGTGCGAGCTCTGGGTCGTCGTCGGGGACTTTCCCCTTCCCTTTGACCACCTCCCCGACGGCGACGACAATGACAACACGGACGGATGACACAGACGGAGACGACCACGACGTGGGGGAACCTCTGCCCTCCTCATACGCTTGTGGCTGGTTCTGACCAGCACAGGCCCGTCCACCCCTTGTCCCCCCTCGTCATCCCTTACGTCCCTCCCTTCGTCTCGATTAGCCTAGTTGCATAAATATGAGACGTTAAGCAATATCCAATTCAAGGCGTTCTTCTCGACGCGAAGAGGTTGTTCTGACCCGTCCACGCATTGGACACACACATCTCACTCAAGCATACCTTTTAAGAGGCGAAGATCCACCCCCATGTGAGCAGTGTGGTGAGATTTTAACTGTTAAGCACATTTTAGTAGAATGTCCCCAACACATGGACGAGAGGAATGATTGTAAACTAAAACCTAATTTGAAAGAAATTTTATCTCATGAATCTGAGAATATAACCAATGTTTTTAAATATCTGAAATCAACAAAGGTGTATAATAGAATTTAAAAAATAGCACATCACTCTAAAAGAGAACACGGGCACTTATAACCTTAGTGTTGTGTGCCCTTAAACCCTAATAACTAACTAACTTGCCCTAGTTTCCCCAAATATTTTGAATCTTTAGACTTGCACAAAAAAACAAGTTTCATTGGATCCACTTTGGAGCGGTTCCACATTATTTTTCACATTGCCTAATGTGTAGTACACCCCTAGCATCTCCAGGTCTCGTTTGCTTGAGCCTCGGGGATTTGCCACAAGAAACTCGTCCTGGAACAGTATTATTTTTAAAGCAGATTTGTTCATACCAAACAATGTGTGTGTTTTTTAAAATAATTTCACCATTGTGAATGTCTGTGAATTGATCATTTTTGTCAGACAGAGGAAGACAATCATGATGCTCTAATTGTTTGTGAACTGATTTATCTGATAAAAGTGCATGCAGAGACTTTAAAATTTCCACATATTGCATGTGACAAGGTTTGTTTGTTGCATTTAATCCAAGACACATCTGTATAGGTTACACAAATCTGAAGTTTTGCTGATAGTCCTTCCTTCTGGAGTGTATACTGCGCAAAGGATTCCGTGGTGCATTTAAAATATACTGCGCAAAGAATTCAGTGGTGCATTTAAAAAGGCAGCATTCGTTTCAAAGAAGACATCCCGCAAGATACTTTCTAGAACATTATTCTCTACATGAGACGATAATCTTCTAGTCAAATCTCTGGCAAGAATTACCAACGTATCATTTATTATATATGATATAATATGGGTTGTTCTTTCAGGAACGTGATTTTTGGATACTTAAGTTAGATAAAACAAGGCCACATTTCTTATAAGTGTTGTTTTTTTCTGTTTCCTTAATGGCATCAGGTTTGCCATCAACGAGATCATTCTGATTTTCGCCATCCAGGATAGCACTAGAGCCAGGATTAGCCAGGATTATCATTTGAAGTGGGCCATTTAGTCCAACTCGCAACCTTCTCGTGGTTTGGCCCGTGATTAGGGGAGTTTTACTCCCTGAAACTAATGGACCCATTCACCTTCTTGTGCTATGAGATCAGTGATACCAGAAAGACGTGTGCGATAATACCATCTATAATTGCGAAGTACGAGGTTAGATGTGTTCGTGGTTTCTATAATTTTCTAAGTGATAGATTCCGTGTCTCTTCCTTTCGACAAATCATGCAACCCTTCCAAATACTTTTATTATTTAGAACGGTAGAGGAAAACCTAGTGGTTTTTACTTTCTGTATGCATACGTCATTTTTGTTACCTCCCTAGTTTGTCAAATTTGACATGCAGGCGCTTGATGTGTCGAATATTTGTGAAAGTTGAATAGTTCTTCTTGTGCTATGAAATGGCATTGCAGCCGTTAACATTCTCAAATTTGATTGATTTATTCTCAAGCTTGTTATTACGTTCTATTCGCGGCATTCAATTTGTAACGTTCATCTGATCTTGTCCAAAGGGTTTTTATGCCTTATTCGTAACCAGTTCTCAGCTGTTCTTTTCTACCCTCGTCTTTTTGGCAGAGTATACATAGTTCAAATTTAATCTCGTCTCCTAATTTCGTATCTTTGAGAGCCCCGGCTCCTAATATAAGTTAGTTTTCGTCTCCATGGCGCAAACAATCCTATATAAACAATTTAGAAGTATTTCAATCTTGTAACTACAATACTTATATAATACCACAATAGTGTAATAATTTTGATAATTCTAAACTTACCTTATACTAGAATCAGCCCATATTAAACTATAATAATGGTTAAATGTAATAAGTGATCCATCCGTTTTGACTGTAGGTAACAATGTAAAAATGTAACCAACAATACAATTTGAAATGTAAGGAAGTTCCAAAAAGTAACTACTAACAAATTCTAAAATGGTACATGCACTGTTAATGTGATACCGAAGTACTGTTTAAAATAGCCGTGAAAAGTAGATTTATGTAACAGGAGTAGTAACGAAGATAATAGCAAATTGGTGGAGTGCACCACGCGTGACCTTTGACCTCCACCTATTTTTAGTTATCAAGACCAACGTGTTTACCCAGGGGGTTTATCAAATTCGGTTAGGTAATGGCTGGAGATCAAGTCCAGCAAATGGTGCGTCGTCTTGATTACCCAACCACAGATGATCTCCTTTCTTGACGTAGACGATATGTGGGAGTTCCGTCCACGTGCGGCCAACTGGCAGTTGCACCGACTGTGCCTGGTCTAGTACCACCAGTATTGGTACACCAGCCCCTATCACCGTGTCGATGCTGATGTCAGCGTAGGCCTTGCCAAGTACATCTGTAGCAATCCTGTTTATGTCTCCAAACCCATAAAGAATGTCTTGCGTAGTGCGAATTTCTAGGCCACATTTTATTGCCAATGTAGTAGCCTGTATGGTACATACCACACTCCCTGGATCCAGCATGTATTGAAATTCAATGTTATTTACAGTAGCCACCTTCAAGAATTTTTCAGGAGTTGATACACTTTTTACATTACTTTTTAGAATCATTACATTATCTTTGGGTGGAACGGGTTGTTCTGTCTTCATTGGAGTGCAATCTCGCTGCCGGTGTTCCGGTGACCTGCAGATAGAACATTTTCTCCTTGTTTTGGACAATCAATGCCCTTATAAATTACAATTGTAGCATTTAACTTCTCTCGGACGGCAAGTGCTTGCTCGTCGCTTCTCGTTTTCTTGATTCTTGACCACGTTGTCTTGATTCTTGACCGCATTGTCTTGATTCTTGACCGCATTGTCTTGATTCTTGACCGCATTGTCTTGTCTCTTGGCTATTGGTGTATTTATAATTGGTCCATGATGGTTGGATATCTGTTCCCCCAATTTTAACGTTGACGTTATTTGGCTTGGGGGGGTTTGTCCCATCTCATCATGCTAATATTACGTTGCCTTTCTACCTCTTCGAACTCCCGCATGCCATTAAGTAATTCATCTTCGTTTGCATGCTTTTGAGACAACAGATGCTTCGCTAGTGTCTTGAGACCATAGGCCTACTGCAATTTGTTCCTTCCTGTCATTGAAATTGAGGTGTAGAGCTTTACATAACCTCACTTTGTTATGGAAATAGCCGTGAGTGCTGTTGTCTCCTCTAGTTGAGTACACAGCTCCATTCTTTTCCAGTGATCAACTACACTATCTTTCCCAATAAAAGTTCTGGTGAAACTCACCGTGAAAGTGTCCCAGGCGGTCAGCAGGTCGCTTCGGGATTGATACCAGTGAAATATAAAATAAAAAAGAAAATGTAAAGAATATAAAGATCGTGGTACTAATTGCAATTTGTACTTTCATAGTTTATGGATAAACTTATGGAGTATACTATAAAATTATAGTTGGACATATTATGTTGTTCATAAGACCTAGGGACTATAACTACTACTGACACATAGTGTTTTGCATTGACTGTGATATAGGTACATGAGGCACTCGTTCTGTTCATCGTCCCCAGTCACATCTTCAAGTTCAACTGTCGAAGCCGCGGCCGCCGTCTGTGCTTCGAACTGACTGCGATGTAGGTACATGAACAGGTATCCATTCTCCTGTTCATCATTCCCGGTCGGTGGAAGTATGGCGCTGGTACTAGGTGCCATCTATTCCGCCTCAGGATTCCGCGAGCTGTTTGAATGATATATGACCTCGGTTCTTCCGCTTCGCAAACTATTTTTCCATGGATTCTCATATCAATGATCCAAACTGGGTCTCCTGGGTGTAATGGTAATAGGTCTCTACAATAATCTCTGTGGTTGCAGTTTTTTTTTCTCTTTTTCTTGAATAGACGATTTGTCTGGAAAATCACAAATACGATATGCACTTTCACAAGGAACATGTACGTGCAATTTTCCAGTTCCATGCTTGGCACTACAAACGCCAAGTATGCTTGTAAAATTATCGCAAAATTTGCTAGTGATAATGTTTATTTGGACAGTTCAAAGGCAGCAGAATCGTTGCAATACCGTAGGCCTACAGTCCTGTCCAATTTATCCAGATCTATAATGCACCAACAATCCTGGAGTTAATTGTTAACCGTCTCCGGTCTATGGGTTGAGTGGGTCTGATCTTGTCGGGCCCACCACAGTACAAGGTACAATCGAGCATTTGCAGAAGCCAATTTATTTTCAAATATTTAATGACTGGATTCTTCTGCATCCTCAAGGTCGGACAGTTGCTGTTCCTGCAAATGTTTTGCTGCGGTGAACAATTTGTCATTATAGTTAACTATTTTAAGACCACAATCATTAGCCTGAAGTTTTTTCAGTTCTGTCAACCTGAGTTTTTGCAACAATTTTAAGCTGTTCTACAGTTGCACCACTCTGGAGTTGTCAGCTGATTGTGGGGTTTTGTGTTCAATACAGTTTAAAAAAAACATACTTGATTAAGATGATCCAAGTTATTTTAAACAATTTCCCATTCCACATTAAGTTGGTTTTCCGTGTTTTATGTATTTTCCTAAAAAAATTGATATCAATTAGCTTGGAGCAGTTGTCCACCACTCTGGAGTTGTCAGTTGATTGTGGAGTTTTGTGTTCAATACAGTTTAAAAAAAAACTTGATTTGATGATGAGCCGAGCTCATCCCCGATCTCACTTTCGAGCCCGGTTTCGGCACACGTTTGATCGCGTTCTTCCCAGTTCGACGCTTTTACCGGCCATAGATTAACGATGGGGAGGTCACAAGCTTCGAAGAAATCCTGTACCGAGTCAGGGAGGACGTTGTTGTCGACGGGCTCGGCAGGTCGACATCTGGGATCCTCTTCAGGGGCTGGACGCTTTAAGGGGCGACTGGTAGACCATTTGGAATCCCACTTACTGACCACCCTTGGGATTGTGGTCGGAGACTCGTCTGTTAGGGGCGGCAGTCTGTCAGGAATGACAATGCTTGACGAAGCCTCAACGTCGTCGGATATAAACTCAACCCCTTGGCGATCAGTGATCGGCACAGGGTCAGCGTGTAGGCTCTCCAGGATGGCTTCCAGGTCATCCGTCTCCCACTCAACACCTTGGAAGTCGGGGATTGGCGAAACCAAGGCTGGCACAGGCACAGCCAGGTTGCGTCGAACGTCCTTCAGAATAGTCTCGAAGTCGTCTATGATGTCCATCTTCCGAACGCCTGGACTCAACTGAAGCGGGGGGTGATTATTGGGTCGTTTGGTGGACATTTGGGGGGTGGGGGTAGTTTTTTAGGAATTTTGGGAAAACATGATTTGTGTCTGGTCATATGAGGAGATTTTTAGAAAAGCAGAGCAAGTGGAGAGGGGGCGTGGTAGGAAGGCGTCTAATTAAGAGGGTTTAGTCTGTCAGGTTTCCTACTTCTCCTCTCACTCTTAGTGATAAGTAACTGAGGTGGTGAAGCCTCCTCAAGAACATCGCTGAAACTACTCCCTTGCCAGACAATGGCACATGTTAAATTAGCCCACTACAACTTCTGCTCTGTTTAGGACAAAACCATGGCACATAGGCCCCCTATACCAATCTGTAACATTATTATTTCATTGTAACAATATCATTGAGGATGATTTTTAGCAAGATGGCTAATTGATTTGCATGTTTATAATCAAATTAATTACAAAAATTTTATTTAGGGCAGGGCGATCTGTCACAGAGTCTTCTACATGTATCAAATACACTGGTGCCCGGATGTCTAGCAGGTTGTAGGTTGCATCAATCCCCAGGAATTCTGGAAAAGCTGCCATTGTAGTCTTCATACCTTGTGTACAGAACAGCAAACCCTTGAATGTATTGCCATTCATCAGCAAGGACGTGACGATTAGCACCTTTAACAAATAAGGATACATATTAAAGAAAAGGATTAACAATATAATATATATAATAAATGTTGGTTTCGGGGGAGGTTGCCCCCGGTAAAAATTGCGACTGCTTTCGCCTGCTTTTTGGGCAATTCCACCAGGAATCAACCATAGGTGGTTGCCGACATTTAAAAAAAATTGCATATACAGGCCAGGCCTATAGATTATTTAAATTATTATTAAAAATTTAAAAAAATCATTAGATAAAGAAGGAACAAGGGCAACAAATCCTTTTGTGATTAAAACTCGAGGTACGTACACATGTATCAAAAGGAGATAAATTGTTTTGATCCCGAGTCCCCTTTCCTCCCCAATGCAAATCCGAAATGGGTGGAAACTCAAAATTTGCATTTTAAAGGTCATGTATCTTAAAAGGGGGACCTATTAAAAATGTGATATTGATAGGGAACTAACTAATAATAATAACCTACACTGCATTTAAATTTGGATTTGATATTCAAAGCCGTTTGGGTGTGACAGCTTTCCGAAATTTGAAGAAAAGAGGGAATTCTCACCATACTTCTTTTGTAACTTGTCGATTGTTACAAAAAGGTTGTTCTTATCAGTTGCCTTCTCGGACGCAGCAACATTAGTTAAATCTCGCATAAGAATTATTTTTCCAGTCTCGGCCTCGAGCTGCTCCTTATCAGCTTTCTGTTAGCCTTCAGCTTTAGGAGGTCCTTGGTCTTCTGTCGAAATTCCTCTGGGAGACGGCGTTGTTTTGGATAACGTCGAAACAATTCCTGAAACAAAAAATAAATCACACATTTAGGAAGTGGAATGGATAAATGGGTTATATCTAGGGTGGGGGGCATTGTCCCCTAGATCGTGTTGAGTCAAGTAAGTGGTAGTTCCCTTGTCTTACTTGGATTGAAACCGACTTGGACAACCCTAAACAATATTAGCATTCTTTTTCAACCACGTTTAAACGTTCAATATTTGGGTCACCCAGTTCTCCGTTCATTTCAAACTGAATCCGGATTTGGCTACACTGTGATATGGAATTGAATTAGGTTGCCAGATGTCAATTATAATAAATCGGGACGGGGTTGGGTTGAGGGTGGGGGGTGCTAATTTTAAGTTTTTACTAATTGGCGAGCCGAGAGAGACCAATATGCTGATTGTATAGTTGAGTTGCTTCATTAAAAAGAAATCGAGACGGCATATGTCCCGATACAAAACGAATGTCGTCAAGTCCCTGGTTGTCAGTGTAGTAGTCTGAACCTGAATCATTGTTGTCTACTAGTTCCTGGTTGTCAATGTTAAGTCCCTGGTTGTCAATGTTGTCAAGTCCCTGGTTGTCACTGTTAAGTCCCTGGTTGTCAATGTTAAGTCCCTGGTTGTCAATGTTATCAAGTCCCTGGCCAACAAATTCCAACTCGCAACCTTCTCGTGGTTTGGCCCGTGATTAGGGGAGTTTATCTCCCTGAAACAAATGTGCGAGTTTTGGGTCGTCGTCGGGGACCCCCTTCCCTTTGACTACCTCCTGCCGGCGACGACAATGACAACACGGACGGATGATGACACAAGACGGAGACGACCACGACGTGGGGTAACCTTTGCTCTCCACATATGCTTGTGGCTGGTTCTGACCAGCACAAGCCTGTCCACCCCTTGTCCCCCCGCGTCATCCCATACGTCCCTCCCTTCGTGTCGATTAGCCAAGTTGCATAAATATGAGACATAAAGCAATATCCAAAACCCCTTCCCTTTGACTACCTCCCCGACGGCGACGACAGTGACAACACGGACGGATGACACTGACGGAGACGACCACGACGTGGGGGTACCTTGCCCTCCCCATATGCTTGTGGCTGGTTCTGACCAGCACAGGCCTGTCCACCCCTTGTCCCCCCGCGTCATCCCTTGCGTCCCTCCCTTCGTCTCGATTAGCCTAGTTGCATAAATATGAGACGTTAAGCAATATCCAATCCAAATCCTGGTTGTCAATGTTAAGTCCCTTGTTGTCAATGTTAAGTCCCTGTTTGTCAATGTTAAGTCCCTGGTTGTCAATGTTGTCAAGTCCCTGGTTGTCAATGTTAATTCCTGGTTGTCAATGTTAAGTCCCTGGTTGTCAATGTTGTCAAGTCCCTGGTTGTCACTGTCGTCATCGTCATCTTCAACCAGAAATTCTACGTAAAATAATAAAGAAATAATAAATTATATTAGAGTCTACCCATTTAGTCACATAACTGATTTTCAGTGGGGGACAGTAAATCAAAGTGACCCAGCCAATCCTTTAGGCCCCGACGCAATCGACGAGTGAGCGATAACCAACCTAAGATTGATATTTTTTATAAATAGGACGTATAGCAATCAGTTATATGGTCATTGCGAACACCCTAGGATCAACAAAGCCGATTCAGTACAACTCTGAATTTATTATGTGCTTCGTTGCTTGGATGGCTCCAAAGTCACCGTTTACAAACTCCAAAGACAAAAACTGATGGACTTAAGTCCAAATCAGAAGTTAAAAAACGGGAATCGAACCCTGGACCTACTGCATTGGAAGCAGATACGCTAACCACAAGACCAACGAGCCACACAAAAGTCAGTGTAGTAGTCTGAGCCTGCATCATTGTTGTCAACTAGTCCCTGGTTGTCAATGTTGTCAAGTCCCTGGTTGTCACTGTCGTAATCGTCATCTTCAACCATAAATTCTACGTCAGTGTATCAGTGTGTCAGTGATCGAAACGTACGTTTCACCACACAACATAGTATTGGCCGTTATTAATACAGAGAGGATGGGTGTCACATCCTTTATCAAATCCCACTGTTCAGCCTTCAGTTCTAAAACCCTTGCATCTGCTACTTAAGGATAATTAACATCACCTAAAACAGCAACAATAGTCCACCGTTATTTTAGCAAACGATTATAAACATGTCGCAAATGGAATTCCATCTCGTTTTGCACTGTAGTATAACTTTCAAAGTTTCCTTATTTGGTTCCATTAAGGCCTGCCGTTTATTCAGTTTGGCTGTTGCCGACGAACTTTGGCTAAAATTCCCCACTAGTCAGCTTGCAGCACTCACCAAATTCCAACTCCCAACCTTCTCGTGGTTTGGCCCGTGATTAGGGGAGTTTTTCTCCCTGAAACTAATGGCGAGCTCTGGGTCGTCGTCGGGGAACTTTCCCCTTCCCTTTGACTACCTCCCCGACGGCGACGACAATGACAACATGGACGGATGAAGACACAGATGGAGACGACCACGACGTGGGGGAACCCCTGCCCTCCCCATTTGCTTGTGGCTGGTTCTGACTAGAATTTTAAATTTTGATGAACCCAATCTATTGAGTTTCGTTTTGAGCCGAAACCCTCCATGGCTACTTCCAGAACCTGAAATTCGTTTCAACCTTTGCCGATATAATAAGTCCACAACATCAGATGTTATTTTCAAAACTAGTTTTCAAGCTTTTTGTCATGAATACCGTACCTTTAAATTCATTTTCACTGATGGATCTAAAACAGGCTCGAAGGTTGGTTGCGCTTACTATTGTGGCGGCAGTGGTGTTGGTTTCAGACTTCATGACATGTGTTCTGTTTTTACTGCTGAAATGTATGCCATACGAGAAGCTTTGAGATATATTATGAAACAAAGATGCGGAAGCTTCATGGTATGTTCAGATAGTTTAAGTGCACTTCAGGCACTCCACGTCATGTTCTCTTCTCACCATTTAGTAATTGACATTCAGTTCTTCATGGAGAAACTTCATGCGAGAGGCTACAAAATCATGTTCTGCTGGGTCCCTGGTCATGAAGGTATCTATGGCAACGAGGAGGCTGACTTGGCAGCCAAGGCTGCAACATAAAAAGCTTCTACTGATTTTGACCTCGTACCTGTTCCTAATGTCCACAGTGGGTTCAAGAAACATATGTTGAAATTAGGTCAGGATTGTTGGAATGCTTTGCAGAATAATAAGCTGCGTCGTGTGATGCCCTGTCTTTCACTGAAGGTGCGACCCCCTTCTTCCATACTTTCTCGTCGTGAGGAGGTTGTATTGGCGCGAGTACGAATAGGGCACACACACCTCACCCATGCCTATCTTTTTACCAGAGATAAGATTGCTCCGATTTGCGACACGTGTGATGTGTTGCTATCCGTTTATCATTTGTTGACTGACTCCAATTGAATCTAAATCTATCATATGAAGAACTTTTGTCTTATGAAAACAGTGTACAACTTATCACATTTCTTAACCTTAGCAATCTGATCGACAAACTATGACAGATCATAAAATAAAAATGAATAATAAAATATCAAAATCCAAGAAGCATGTTGACTTGCTATTCATTATGACGACGTTGGCAACGTTTTCCTGATTATGATTATGATTATGATTTGGTAATTTGGCATTTTCTACATATGACAACTTTAGCATGTATACCTTTTCCCGATTTGGCTGTCTACAAATATATCGACCTTGGCAATTCTTTTCATGACAATGATTTGAAAAACACATTTAACCTTATTAACCGTATTTTACATTCATACATAGTCAACTAAATATCTTGGAGGCGCGAATAATCTTTGCCGTTGAAGCGCCCTATAACTACTAATACTAATAACACTAATACTGACCGGCACAGGCCTGTCCACCCCTTGTCCCCCCGCGTCATCTCTAACGTCTCTTGAATGAACTTGCCACATCTAAAATAACCTGTGTATCCTTTAATGCATTTAATAAATTCCCTCGCTGGAGCATCACAAACAAAAACTTTTTATTTTCACGGGAATGGATATTCCATTGAAAAACATATTATGTGACGTCAGAATTGAAGCCTCATCAACAAAACGTTCTAGGATTGTGTTGGCATCATCTGGTTTTTTAAAGCTATGACAAACAACAATAATAAATGGTTCAGATATTTTTCTTGATGCAACAGTTGCCAGAATTGATTGTTGGAACTCTTGGTCAATGGAATGCCATCTACAGTTACAAGCAAATGTATGGCAGGTGGTAAATTATTTTGATTTGCATTTAAAACACTTAAAACTCCTTCTTCAATTCCAAAATGCAAGTAGTGTTTTTTTCCAGATAGTTTCAAATAGAGCTAACCATTTTAAATTGAAACATATAACAACAGAGAACTAATAACATACAATACTCACACAATACACATAGGCCTACACGAGAAACATAAAACACGTGCACACTTTACAGGGAAAGCATAGCGACTTTGATGTCTTTTTTTAAAACATTGCACGGAGAGAATACGTCCTGATAAAGTTTGCTGGAAGTTGTACAGATCTTTGTAACAGAGTGAGTCTACGGGTGTTGAGGTGGAAGATGTGGTTGAGACGAGTACTACGGGAAGGAACATGTAAGTGAGAGATTGATACAAGCCTTTGGACCTTATGTGGCCAACCATGATGCTATCAAATATTGCATGTCATGCAAGCACCTCCTTCTTTCCAAGGGTTGTAATCGCAGAGAGTTCAAGATGGTTGTTCTATCAACTTTCAATTCCGCCACCCTGTGTTTAAAAATAGCGGCAAAGAAGGAGGAGGAGATACGGTCTAAACGTTTTAGGTTTGTTTTCGCCGCCATGCCCCAGATAGGTGAACAGTACTCAACAACAGGTAATACGCAGCCAGTGTGGTACGATCTAAGCGCCGCCACGCTGCGTATTTCCGTGAAGCTGAAGAGTAAACCTACAAGAGACATGGCTAGCGAAGCAATTCAATGTGCGTTTTGAATATAAATTTTGAGTAAAAAATCTCACCTATATCCCTTTGGCATTCAACACCGGTTATTTGACGATCAGACACAACGTAGGACGCTAGCGGCGGTAAAAATAAAAAACGCTGACATAATTGTGCATTTGCTCGGGTTTGGCTTTAGTGAAGGCGAGAAGGCTAGAAAGGGCCATTATGCCCCAGTCACAAAATTTCTTAACGCTCACCTTCTATGTTTCAGTTATACATTTTAAAATCACATTATAATAATATGACACAATGTTTTACATACTATGATGTCCGTACCTCAAGAAAAATTCTTGTTAAGAAAAACAACACTGTTACGTGTAAAAAAATTACACCACAGAATTTACACCAAATTAATTTTTTGAGTGTATGATCAAAGTGTACTTTAAGTTTAAATAGGTAGTAAATCATTATTGGGTGCCTACATTAAAAAAATACTTATTGCAGCACACTGTGCTCATTGTTCTTAGTTTTTTCTCATTTTTTTTTCAAGATACTTTTTTTAACAAATCATTCAAAAGTTTCATTTGAGCAATTAGCTTCCCTTTTTGAGTGAAATTGGTTCTGCCATACTTTGTTTATCTGTAGTGCGCTTTTGAATTGCAAGCCGCGGGTCCAGAAGTTCGCTGTACACAGTGCGAGATCTTGGCTTGGGTGACTTGGTTGTAGCATTGGTCTTATTTAGGCCTAAAGGTGCCATTGATTTACTGAAAGAAATTCATTTTCAATAAGTTAATTAGGGTTTTTTAATACACGAACATTTTAGAGCTTTCCTAACGCTTTTGTTTTTCCTTACCTCCAAAGATGGGTGACAATTTACGGTCGCATGGAAGGTTTCTCTTGCAACTTCATGTTAAACGTTACTATCTTCTTTATCCCCTCATCCTATCATTACTTTCTCGACACGCATCATTAACATATTAATCAACTCTCAAAGTCCTTCGTCTCTGTCCGCTCAAGGGCATATTCGCGGTTAAAACCTAACCAGGTAGCAGCACGGTCGAATGCCAACATGGCCGTCCGAAGGCAGATAAAAACACGGGCTGCATATGGAGCAAGTGTGTTTTTCATGCTTTAAAGCATAATATTTCATTGTAAACGTCAGTTCTAGAAGTATTTCCACTTTCCAGTAGTTGGGTATGATGGGGTGGGATAATCACTATATTTTGTAACCCTCAGCTGCAAAATAACTAGCAACATAAGGAATTTTATCTCGTAATTTGGAGACGTGTATTTTCAGTAATTTTAACTTGATGGCAATACCGCGAATTTATTATGATGATTGGCCTTTACTTAGGCCTTTATGATAATATGTAATATAATATTATATCACAAATTATTTATTCTCCCCCCTCCCCCCCGTCGCCACCGCCCAACGGAAGTAATTTTTTGCGGGTTCCTCGCGAATAAATTATCAAATTCGATTTGTTATTAAATTTGTGTTTCGTCACGCCATTGAAACCTCTTAAAACATTGTCTCACCATGGAGTTGGAGTACGACAGTACTATTTATAACTCCATGGTCTCACATTTAAAAAGCCCCCCCCCCTCAACAATGCGGCTTAAAATTTAAAGTTATAATCTATATGGATGGCACCGGCCTTCACTAAACTTTATATAATATAGGCCTACTATTATTAATACGCATAGTTAACTTATTATATTACGCCTAGTTAAGTCCTAGAATTGTTTTGTTGTTGTTTTGGTTGGATTATGAATAATATGAGCCCATAAATAATTAAGTCTACGCATAATTATTTGCTGTTCACAGCAGCAGTTGGTACAAATCTCTTGGCATATAAGAATAAAAAATCAAGGTAGGATAGTTTACATTCAATGCGCTGCACAAATTTAAAAACTATATTTATAGACATATATTATTAATAATAACTAATAATTACAAAAATTCCATATGATATCTATACCAATTATCAATTATACTATTAATGAGACTTGCATAATATATACTATGGTTAACAGTATCTTTGGGTTTAGAATGTTAAACCCAAAGACGGTACATAGCTCTTAGCCCGCTTTGGCCCTAAACCGCCTACAACACATCATTGTAATAAATTAATTACCATTATGGTTTATCGTTTATCGGTTGATGGTATCCATGAAACTGATGAAAGTTGTGAAAAATGTGTCTCGAGGAATAGGAATAGAACTCCCATCTAACCCACAGTATTGCACGGAATAATATACACATTCAGACTTTTTGTTTCATTACGCATCATAAAAATGTGTATTACTAATTTTATGACCTTTCTTGCTTGCTAAATAATAAACATGATCGAGTAAATTCATTCTGGAGTTGACCGTGACGCTACAATATTGCATTAGTTTAACATTGAATGCCGCCATGCAGCCGCCCGGTATCTGCCTTGGAGCAGTTCTCCACTCGACCACTAGATGTCAGCCACTTTGCTTTTAAACGCGAATATACCAGACGAAAAGCTCAAAATCAATCAATATTTCGGTCATTAACTAAACAATATAATTTATAACATTTCTTTTCCATTATTATTTACCTCAATGTTAACCAGTAGCATAGACCGACGATATCCGTTTGATCAGTTTCCTGAAGACTAGTCGCAAGATACAACATATACCTGCAACGTTGTACTAGCTTCAAGACCAGTCGTCATTGAACACATCACACGGCACATGGCTGTGGACGTAAAGAGCCACACAAGTGTCTGTTTTGTAACAAGACATTTCACCTAAAGAGTTATCTTGGTACACATGAGAAGTTCGAATCAATCACTTGTGCGGTAACGAGCCCTAGTTATGTGCGATGTAACCTATTTCAAAACAAATAACAAAGCGAATCCAAAGTTAGGCTATTTGCCAAATTTACACTTCACACCCATTAATTAATAAAATACACCTAATATTGTCGAAACTTGCTGCAAAACAAAAATCAATAGTTTTTTGTTGGGTCCCTGGTCATTCTGGTATTTTAGGAAATGATGTCGCCGACCAAAGTGCCAAAGAAGCTGGTAACAAAACACAAGTTGATTGCCATTTAGTTGTAACGCCAGATCTAAAAGCATTTTTCAAACTCAAACTTAAAGAAAAGTGGTGCAAAGAATGACATATCATGCAAAATAATAAGCTTCGTGAAATAAAAGACGATGTAACACCCTGGATCTCTTCAAGGCGCGCTTCTCGACGCGAAGAGGTTGTTCTGACCCGTCTACGCATTGGACACACACATCTCACTCAAGGATACCTTCTAAGAGGCGAAGATCCACCCCCATGTGAGCAGTGTGGTGAGATTTTAACTGTTAAGCACATTTTAGTAGAATGTCCCCAACACATGGACGAGAGGAATAATTTTGAACTAAAACCTAATTTAAAAGAAATTTTATCTGATGAATCTGAGAATATAACCAATGTTTTAAAATATCTGAAATCAACAAAGCTGTATAATAGAATTTAACAAATAGCACGTCACTCTAAAAGAGAACACGGCCACTAATAACCTTAGTGTTGTGTGCCCTTAAACCCTAATAACTAACTAACTAACTAATTTGTCGTTAATTCTGCAATTGTTTTACTTGTTGTTTTTAAGATATAGTAGGGATGTACAGTTGTTACTTTTTTTAAACAATCTATAGAGCAGTGGTTCTTAAACTTTTTTAAACGCGCCCCCCTTAAGGACAGTAAGTTCAAAGCCCCCCCCACCCACCTATCCCCCTTCCTATACATAAAGTCATAGGCCTACACAAAAACAAAATTTATCTGGTTTTACATGTTGATAATTTCTTACCGTGTCAATGTGAGCGGTGGGCTTGAGATCTCGAACACAAGAGGTCAATGTTGGGCACAAGTGTAGATAGGGCAACTCGAAGATCTTTTTCTACGTTGAGGCGAGAGCGATACTTTGACTTTATGTAAGTCAACGCGGAAAATGCTGTTTCGCAAAGATATGTGGATGCAAACGGTAGCAAGACGGTAATTGCCACATTTGTTAAAAGTGGGTATTCGCTTGAAACAGACAACTAGAAGTTACTCATGCATTTGGTTTCAAATACTCCCTGCAAATTTCTATCACAAGAAAGTTCTGCCAGTTCTTCTTGGGCTGCAAGTGAAAGGTGACTCGTTTTCACTTTTGAGTTAAATGGTTGTCTTACCCAGTCGTAATCCTCAATGGTCCAATCACTACTAAAATAGTGTTGGAACTGAGTTTTGAGACTAGTCAAATGTTCAATGATCAGTTTTTGAATGTCAACAATGCTTAACTCATTGCCCTCAATGAACTCACTTAAGAATGGAAACATGTCAAGACGGCCATTTGTAGCTTTTCGTTCCCAAATGTCAAGCTTTTTTACGAATGCATTTATTTTAGCAAACAAAATTAATGAGTTCGTATTGCGACCTTGGAGTGATGTGTTCAAGCCATTTAATCTTTCGAAAATATCTTACTAAATATCTTAATATCTCTCTTATCTTGCATCTTACATTTCCTCCACTCACTCTGGTCCACTTTTATTCCAGTCTTCGACCTCAATGGCGTCTAATACCTCATTTCTAACTTAACAAAAGTCCGCAAAAAACCGTTTTTTTTTGTAAATTGTTGGTTCTTCAGTAATAGGATCAATTAGGCAGGGCTTGTCATCCTGCAAGCTGCCAACAACGTCTCTGATGTCACAGTCATCCCTGAACAAGTAGTACAGTGCCGCGAGGTAGTAGTGGCCAGTGTCTTGCTGGAGGAACGCCAGCCCCACCCGAGTCGCCCGGACACACGCTCGTGTTCTGGTTCACAAAACCAGCGCAGAACTTCCCCTCTGTGAGCAGCGCCTGTTGTTCTGATGGGAGCGAGTCCAAACAAGTTTCTGGTGACACATACGGCAGCTCCACATACTTGAGTGAGTCACTCAGAACTCCATGCTCAGTAAAGCCCCAGCCAGCCACCTGAAACAAGGGACACGCATCTTACATATCCTCCACCCACTCTGGTCCACTTTTATTCCAGTCTTCGACCTCAATGGCGTTCATATTGCTACATCAGCATTAAGAATATCCTCTAGATAGAAAAATGTTATCATCTTTAAACTAACATTAACAATATTATATCGTAACACTTGAACACAATACATTTCCTACAGTAATGTGCCACTTTGTTACCTTTGAAAAGGATTATTTATGTACGAAAACTTGAAAGAAAACACAAGTTCATGCTTGGAGGTTTAACTTACATAAAAAAGAATCGCCATTTTGCCTTAACTTGGTCAGTGGTAGGTTTGCCATTAATGAGCAGTCATCATTCATGTTACCCTCGATCTTGAGAGATTCTCTCTCCTTTTTTGTGTGTTCCAATTGAAGCCAGTTGGTTTTGGCCTCCATAGTTTCTTTCTCCTCTCCTTCTGGGAAGGACTCCACACTCCATTGTTGTGGACTACATCCAAATCTGACAATATGTGATTAATGATTATAGATTGATACACGACAAATCCTTACCGGATATATTTACTGCTATTGAATTTTGTTGCATTGATTTTATGTTCATAATTTATTTAAGTCATTTGAAAATTTAAGAAGCTACCACTTTGCAATCAAAGTAAAATAAAAAATATTAACCCTTGAAGATACATTCAAAGTTGGAGAGCTAGAAAGACACGAGTTACACATTGTTCCAGATAGCACAATTATTCGACTTATCACCCTCATTCTCCTACATTTCATAGTTGGTTATTATTTGATATATCATGGTTTATTCTAAGTATTTATTATTAAACACATGTTAAAAATAAGAGCACTGTTTTATTACCGGTAGGCCCTACTAGTAAATATAAGAATTAATAATATTTACCTTGTCTGGTCCATTTTTAGACCTTGATTTCCCAAAGGAAAGCCAATATGTTAGTGTAACTGACTGCTTTTCCAACTCTGTGGTTATATTTATACCAACAGACGAAAGAAATGGGGACGACTATTAGATTTATTTAGTTGTCCTCCCTTGTAAATCAGTTTCTTAACTGAATAAAATAAACGTGAAATAATTTAATTAATCAATAAATACAAATAAAATATCAGAGTGTACATAATCGTACGGTCATAGGCGATACCACCTAACATCAGCTAATAGCTTCCGACCCCCACAGTACAATGTGGTAGAGTGGTAGCAAGAGTGAGTTCTATGCGAAAGGTCGGCTGTTCAAATCTTCGTTAGGTCGTTATTTTTTTAATATCCTATTTAGGACCAAGTTTTTCTGCAAATGATTTCATCACATTCGGCCTCGTCGCGGACGCAATTCTACGTCGGAGATAATATATGTGTGGCAAGAACTATATGAAGAGAATCACGAGGTTCACACTGTGCCACCAACGACTGCGACTAGTGCTGAGTGTATTTATTGTAATAAAGTATTAATATTGAACGTGTACCATAGAATGAGAGAAACAAACAAAACGGAAAGATGGTCCATGTGTAATGTTGGCCTAGCCGTAGGCCTATGTTCAGCTATTCAGCACTGCTAGCCTTGAACATAGAACACAAATGGGGTCCTAAATATTATTACGATGTGAAATATTTTTACAATGCATTTTTCAAGAGTCTACTAGAAGCAACTAACTGTATACGCATTCATACAGACAGCTGACCAACAAACTCTCACATCACTGTAGGCCTACCACTTTCATCAGTGACCGTACGTCACTATTATTACGGCACGCCTAGAGCCAATCAAATCTTTGACCGAACGAATGATTTTGCGCTATAATAACCTTTAGCCCATTATACATCCAAAGTTATTACGGCTGGCCATAGGAATAAACACTGCCTTGATTATCACCTTGCTTTAAAAATCCGGTAAAGGTGTGTAAATTGGAAGCTAACGCACTTGAATGTAGGCATAGCCCCAGCATTTTTAACAATTATCTTGGACACGTTCCACAATCCCGCACGTTACTAAACTACACTATTTATTATGGCCTCGCCTTCTTTATATTTCTAGTCGATTCACATCCATCTACGTATTTGAAAATATCTATAAAACTCAATCTTAAGTTTGACGTTTCTCTATTTACTGCCCTTGTGTTTACTTCCTTTGTACCCGTTGCTGCGGCCATGTTGGAAAATGACTGCTGCGGCCATGTTGGAAAATGACGTCACCGGCATTTAACCTTGAGACCGCGAATTGGGGTCGACAAATAGTCCACACTACTCCATGGTTTTGCCTAAAAAATTCTCAACAGCTTTTATGGCATTTTGCTCAATCGTTTTACCCCATTCTAATGCATCAAAAGGTGAGACAGTCGTGATCACTATAGAGCAAATCGACCACAAGGCCTTCACAGCTCGTGTAAGGCCTCCCTCCTGTCCTTGTTACATATCGCGCCCATTTTTGATGCAGTTATGAGGTTGCGGCAAACTTCTTTCCACTTACTACACCCGCTTTACAGAATTGTTTCCCTTTCCAGCTTATGTCGGTCTTCCTTAGTCAGTCGAAGATTACTTAGAAAGTCTATTTTTCTAATTTGATAGAGATCGTCTGCCTTATCGGGTTGCACGGAGTTGCAGTCGATACATTTAGCACTTGTGTCCGTGTAACTCTTTATAAGTTGTCATGTAATGCATGGAAAATATAATAAGTACAAATGCACATAGTTAACATAGCACACTGTTGTATGCTTTGTTGTCAAATGTATCTCAAATTTTGTATACCCGTTTGTGACTTGTAGGTCTAAACGTATCAAGATTTTATATTTGTTTTTCAACTACATTGAATATCGCATCCCCCCGCTTATATGACAACAATCAATGTACAGACAATGGTACGCATTTAATGGCGCCATTTAGTGAAACCTATTTAATCTTAGGTCAGAGATTTTGAAGTTCCCTGGAAACTTTCATCAAGATTGCATGTGTCGTTTGCCCGGTAGAGAGCGAACAAACAGCAAAAAAAAATACACGAGCTATTTTTTTCGGGGTAAGTGAAGTTGAAGTATTCACTTTGCTCATCCAAAAATAAACTTTATTTATGCACTTGGAAAATGCCAAAGTCTTTGGACGATTGCGCGAGCCATGTGTAGAGAACCAGTGAATATTTGCTTTAGTTGATTGACATATTAGGTTTAATTGATAGTATTCTGAATTTTGTTGTTATAAGGGCGCGTTAACTGAAAGGTTGTAATGCGGCACTCTAGCCTATGGTAGGATATTTTTCTACTTGCAAAAGGGATTGTGCAAACAAGGTGATTTTGACCCTTTGAAGCGCCTTCAGCTGGACAATCGGTATGTCAGCTTGGGTAGGGGTGTCAAGAGCGGCGTGCTGCTGCGCCCTCCTTTTGCGTAAACACTGGCTTATCAAAGGTCATTCTACCAGAGAGCTGCCAGTGTTTGGAACTCCCTGCCTTTGGACATCGGTGAGTCACGGATCTCTGATATGGTGTTTAAAAGGGCCATTCAAGATCACTTCAGATGACAAATGGATGCCTGATTTGCCTAAGAGTTGACAACCACTGCTGAGAATAACGGACATCTGATATCGACTACATTCACTAGTTCTTTCTATCATTTTCATTTTTTTGGCCATCTGTCCTCTATCGAGCCCCAAGCTTCGACCTTCATGAATGACGGGAAGTTGAACCACGGACGAACACGATCTGTAACACCTCCCTCCTGTTAAAGATTGAGGCTTTCTGGGGGCTTGACACTTCTCTTGGACCTCCGAAGTGTGGGACGTGTAGCCGGTGTCTCGCAGTGTCCTGGGTTGACGACAAACCCAGGAGAGAAATGTGTAATAGATTTTTCCAAGGAGTACATATTTAATAATGTATTTACAGGACACAGTTATACATGCAAGTAAAACAAAGGCAATAAAAAATTGTGTTTCATGTAAGTTTCCCTTGCTTTCATTTCGTTTCCCCCCCCCCCCCCTCCCCCCATTAACAATGCTTTCTACGTTGTCAGCACTTGCCCTTGGTAAATTGATTTCAAAAATATTTATTTAATTGCTTAAAAAACAATTTCGATCCCTATGTATTTTTTTGTAGTTTTATGGTTTTTGCATATTTTCATTCATTCAGTCCAGACTTTTTTCTGAAATGCTTTGAGGGGCGAATAATGTTAGCTGTTAAAACAACTAATACTCCTACTCAGAACGTACTCTAAAAGCCTAGTTTTATTATTAATCGCCTGTGGTGATATTATTAGGGAGCCGGGGAACCCCTTCCCTTTGACTACCTCCCCGACGGCGACGACAAACGTCCTCCATCTAGATTAAACCATATGTTTTGTTAGCGGGGGGTGAGAGGGGGGAAGAATTATTCTAGTAGAAAGTTAATGTTGTTGCATGGGCCATTTTAAATTTGTAAATGTAAATTTGATTCAATACCAATAAACCAGGTAGGATATTAAATTATTGACGTTCATCCCCACTGGAATTTTTGGGTATTATAAAAATACACTGTTTTTCTTTCTTATATTTGTTTAAAATGATTGGGACCTAGAAGTACTATGCGTACGCCTAATCATTACGACAAAATAATAACAATTGCCATGGTTATGTTGTCGGAACTTGTTTAAACCCATTAAATTGTTCCCCCTCACAACCCAAACTCACAAACTCTCAATATTTTTCTCGAACCAAACCCGAGTATTATGAGTGTCTACTACAAATGTATCTGTAGATGCAAAAAGATGAAGAAACTAAAAGATCGCTGGAGCAGATGTGTTCCCACCAGTCCGACACAGTTAGGAGCCTCGTTCGACTGACGAGAACCTTGAAGAGGAGAAGGGAGTGGTACGTCACACCATCCCTCTTGGTCAACAGGGGTTGACAAAATGTAAAAGATGAACTAAAATTAAGCACACTCAAAAATGAAATAAAACTTATATACACTGATCCCAACAGTTATATCTAGGAGTGTAAACCAGTTTCTTCCCAACAAACTAGTTCCCTGACCTGCTGCAACTACAGCTGTCAGTTTTAGTTGTTCTTCTTTAAACTGTACCTCTAGGTCAACTTCACCCAGAACAGGGATATCTTGTTTAGACCAAGTTTGCAATTTGAGGTTAGGTATCCTCTTAAGGATTGGTTTAGAACAGCTGTTCAACTTATTCAACGTTTCTTCACTAATGATAGTGCAAGCTGCACCAGAATCGACTTCCATTTCAACTGGTGACTGGTTAAGTTGAAAAGTAATGGCAAACTTGTCTACCGATGTTCCTCCCTGAGCTGTATGTATATTGCAAAAGTCATACAATTCTCCCGAACGGTTAGTATCGGGCGGTTCAGGCATAAGCCTACTTGTTGATTCTACATTGGTGGACTCTACTGCCCCCATGTGGCGTGCAGCTTTAGGCCTACCTTAACTGGTCTAACAGTTAGTTTTTTGTATAAGCAAAACAAGCTAACTTTATGTGACCTTTTTTCTTGCAAAAGTTGCAAACCAACTCTCTTGACTTTTCAATCAGGACATAAGTCAGCCTTCAGTTTAACTTCCATCTAAAAATCGTTCTCAAGAAAATGTTTGGAGCACACGCGCGTGTACTTGCTCGGCACAATATGTGCTCTCTTTACTCGATTCAACCACTGCTTATGTAAGTCTGGTTTTCTTAGTTTGTCGGAAACCAATGAAATGATAAATGCTTATTTTTACTTGAGCTATTGCTACATTTGAACACACAGCAACAAAAAATATCAACAAGGTTTTTATTATGAGATTGTCTCTTACCTTCTTAACATCGTTGTTTTTTTGTATTGCCATTATTGGCGGGAAGATCGTTTCGTCTTGAATAAGCGGTGCCCGTGCTTGAACGTTTGCTGATTTTCCTACATTCACGATTGCCTCTATTGAAAAGAAAAGAAAAATACTATAAGCACCTCCTACATGTACTGCTAACTCACAGCTGACAAGTATGTGTGTAATTTTACATAAAAGAATCGCAAACACAAACAAAACACAGATACGTACAGGTCTATAATACCTGCACCTATACCTTTAAACCCAGATTTCAAAGTTCTGATGCAAACTTTTAATCCGGATTGACGGTGACGGGTATAGGACTAGTTATTAGGGAGCAAAGCTTCCACAAAGGAATCACTCACTCATCATAGGCAGCCGTCGTGTCTTTGTCTGTTGCCTTGTCCCATGTGCCTAAAAATAAAATTGTGTTATTTCAATATTTTAAGTAGGTAAATAGAAGGTATAACATGATCTGCATTGTTTATTTACAACAATCAACCCCACTATGATACTCAGTTTGGTTATATTTGTATATGTTTTGTTATACTCGCGTCTAAAATAATGATCTATTTTAATATCATTAATTTGTACAAACTTTTCTTTCCCAGTATTTTCAACAAAGCATTGTAAATTTTCAATCGTTTTGCTTGATTGTCGTCGCTCCGCGGGATCAGTGGTTAAGTCAAGACGTAAACAGTTTCAGCATTTATGACTAAACTCCTCACGTCGCATTCCATATTTTTATTATTGATGTGATCTCCTTGATTTATCTTAAAGCATTGTGATTGAAAACGCCTCCGCTTCCTTAAACACTGATAACACTAACCAGAGCTTTGTGAGCAATGTCAAAAGTTAGAAACTCCAATTATAAGATGAATTTTATTACCCTGGCCATTAACACGCAGAGCTGTGATCGCCAACAAATTTTAAATCGTCATATCTTGCACCAGATAAACTTAAATAAACACACATATTGAAATAAAACAAACAATAAGAATAACAAAATCAGAATCACAAATAAGAGATTGACAACACAAATTAACAACTCGGAACTTGCACTAGCACTTCAGCCTTTGTTTTAGTGTAGAAACAGAATCATGTCCACATTTTTTGGCGATAGGCGGTTTCTTAGCTTAGTTACTAAACGTCCAGCTGCCGAAAAAAGTCTCTGAGGGCACAGACGTAGCTGGGATGCTTAGGTATGATTTTGCTAGGCGCGCATGCCTGGGAAGCATTACCTCGTGTAATAACCTGGCAATTTTATGTAATGGTTCAGCTCATCTAGAACCGAAGTAACCATTTGTTCACGATTTGCACCATCGTACAGATTATCCAAAAGTAATTCCATTGCACTTCCGCTACCATCTGGACTGATAGTTGCATCGGCCTCAGTATCCGGTGGGTCCATCTCCATCACTTCGTCATCGTCTAGCTGTTCCCCCATTGCTGTGATTGCGTGATGTACGACATATTTCATATCATCGGGGAAACACTGCAGGTGCTTGTGTCGTGGGTCCAGGAAACACGCTATCACGAACGCATTCACTTCGTAGTCGTTATCAGTTGCAAATAACATAGCGTATCTCTGCTTGATGTCATTTCTGACAATGTTTTCAAAATCACGAACTACTGCAGAATCAATTTCTTGAGCAATCAGATGAATGTTAGCCAGCGCAATTAATATTGGAGCTACAGATGACATCGTGACTGAATACTCTGCTGATACACAGTTGTTGCGACTTGCAGATAGTTGAGAGTCTTGCCAAGGTCTTTCATTATTGTCCAGTGTTCATTGCGCATCTCGAGCACACGAGCATCGCTGAGTTTCTTCTATTAAATGCTACACCTTTTCAGCCATTTTCAATTTATTATTTCTTGTATACGTTTCAATAGTAACATATCTTGGTCCGAAATTCAGATGTCATTGACCAAGACAGGCTGTGTGAACTGGGCATAAAATAAGCTTTGTTTTTGGCAATAGGCTTTGTGCTCTGCAGTGTATCTAAAACCTCAGTGTAAGTGATAAAATTATATTGTGTTGTATTAATTACTTATAATTGAGGTTTTGCTATAGATGTGGCGTAATTCGATTTAATTTCTGTCCACTTCCAGAAACGGATGAATCGGAAGCGAGAGATTCTATGTTGACTAATATGATAGGGGCTTGTCTTTTGAGCCTACGCCCTACTGAAAATCAAGAAGAGTGTGACTGATAACATGCCCAAGGCCTAGGCTGGTCCTAGTCGCAAAGATAAGTGAGGCCTTACCTAAGCCTAGCCTCACTAATTTCAGTGAAACCAAGGCCTAGCTGCTAGCTTAGGGCTTTTTAAACCCAAAGCCTAGGGCTTGGCCTAGAACCCAAGCATAACTTGTGTCTGTCAAAAGATCAAACAGTCCCAAATGGGGTTTGAACTTGAAGGCAAATGCCTTGCAACAAGTCGTATCTTCCACATCTTAATACAGCACAAGAACACAAAAATAATTAACTTAATCACTAAAAAATCTTGCTTTGGTCCACCCGGACTGCAAATGTGTCTGAATATCGATTTTCGTTGCCCTTGAGCGTGCTTTGAAGCACTGACCTAGCTTCACCTGTGATGGCTCATGTAGCCCGAACACTCATAAATGGCAATTTCCATTGCAATATGCCTATGCCCTGGTTTAGGCCGTAAATTAACACCATTAATTATCACTTTAAAAACACAATTACTCATAATTACTTATGAGGATAGCACGACGGCTATTTGATATGCATGTACATATGCAAATTAAAACACAAAACAATACAGGGTGGTAGGGCTGTAAGGGTTGTCCTGTTACACAACGAAGAAGCTCTCATTGGACGCCTGATTTTTCAAAGCATAGTTTTCTTCCACATTGGGGAATGAGCTACTCTGCAAAACTGTTATCTTGATAAAACTAGCAAGTAGTAAGCAGCTGCCTGAGTAAAGAACACATTTCTTTGTTCATCTTTTAAAGTTAGGCCTAACGCTTAACGGCGTTCGTGCTGAAACATCACATTAAACTTTGTTAACCTCGGGAGAAAGTAGTAGGGCCATCAAATTCCAACTCGCAATCTTCTCGTGGTTTGGCCCGTGATTAGGTAAGTTTTTCTCCCTGAAACTAATGGCGAGCTCTGGGTCGTCGTCGGGGAACTTTCCCCTTCCCTTTGACTACCTCCCCGACGGCGACGACAATGACAACAAGGACGGAGGATGACACAGACGGAGACGACCACGACGTGGGGGAACCTCTGCCCTCCCCATACGCTTGTGGCTGGTTCTGACCAGCACAGGCCTGTCCACCCCTTGTCCCCCGCGTCTTCCCCTTACGTCCCTCCTTCGTCTCGATTAGCCAAGTTGCATAAATATGAGACGTTAAGCAAATATCCAAAAACGATGAGAGTAGGCGGAGTGAAAAGTAAAATAAGAAACAAATGAGAGTAGGCGTAGTGAAGAGTTTCTTGGATCCTTGCAACAGAATCGAGGTTTACTTTCCACTGCTTCTCTCGGTGCTCTGTACGCTTAGGCTGCGATTCCCGATGGTTGTCCAATGAGCAATATGCTGTTGAGAAACTATTTCCAGAGGATCGTGTAAGGAGACTTTGCTTCAAATGATGCATTTTTACACCATCCCAAACTTGTGACAGCTTCTCCTCTGCTGCTTGCATTTTTTCGGAAGGAACATTGAACAACATATATTTTTAAGTCTTTGCACACACTAGCAAAAGATTCCGAATTGCGAACAACACTACGATGAGACCTCACAATGCTGTTTAACCACGGCTCCAATTCCATCAACTGCCCCTTTGCCATAGGCAGATGCAAAGAAAGTCCATGTCAGTTCCTTCAATTCAAAATCTTGCTTCATAAGAGTCGTGTTAGAAAAATTGTAGGCCTACTGTGATGTGAATTGAGCGGCATACCCATCGGAGAAAATGTGTAAACTTTTTTCTCCGGGAATCTTCTCTGAAATACTAAGAAAAACCACTGCAATCTTAGTTAAATGAGTGAAGATCTTAAAATATAAATGTGTTTTTGCATGAAAACGTCAAAACAAACTCTTATCATGAGTGATATTGTCCGAAACATATGAGACGTAAAGCAATATCCAATCAATCAATGGCATAAGACTTGCTTTCATTGTGGCCCTACCATCAAAAGGGAATTAATTGTTGAGTCCATCTTCCGGCTCCTCTACCGCTACTGCGATCGTCTGACCGTAGTCAGGCATTTTAGATAAGACCGACTCTCTATTGAACGGAACATACAAGTTTCAATAACTAACTAACTTCAAATCCACTGCGGACCGCACCTGGTAATCACGGTGTCAGCTGTTTAAACAACTGTGTTAATACTTAATAGTATCGGAACTTATCCTTTTGGGGTACCAGTTACCACGGGATTTTTTGATTTTCATTCACTTAATAGTGTGCACCACTTCATTTTGATGAACCTGAATGTGGCGACATTCAATGTCAATGGTCAATGTCAGTGTCAATGGTTGACACAAATGGGTGGCATTTGGATTAAAATAGACAAAAATCTTATATTGTTTTCCTTGCATGCTGCAATCACTTCAGGCATGAAATAGGATGTCAAGTTATCCACTCGTTGTATTTTTGGTCCCTCCAAAGTAGCAGCGTGAGGCAAGAATAATGAAAAAAACCATTCGGAAAAAACCTTTTGATCAAACCAACACTTATGTTGGCAGCCTCGCACATCATTGTAATGCACGATTTCGAAGAGTTAATTATGCGCTCCGGGTATAACACCCGCTTGTGTATTGCCTTTTTGCGGCGCGGATCGTCGCTGAGGTTTGACTCGTCATAGTTGAACACTTTGGAAGGTACCACCTTATCAATAGACGTCTTCAAGTTGTCAAAATACAACTTAAGTGGTGACCTTAACTTTAACTTCATAAGCCATGAAATGTTTCAATGATCAACAAAGTTGTAATTTGTACCTCAGTGGCCATAGTAATTGAACGATGACATATAAACGGGGGCTAATTTAAGGGTTTGGGCTACTTTACAGTGACGTCCAGGAGTAAAAAAAACTACCTACTAAACAAAAAAAACGAAAAACCGGTATGGCATTAAAAAAACTGCTTATATATATATATATATATTTTTTTTAATTCAAAACCCTTTTAGTGTCCGTAATTGAGAAGACTTGTCTTGCATTGACAAATTCAACTCGTTTAACAGAGCAAATATATCCGCCAAGTATGCAAGTTGAGCTAGCCAGTCAATGTCTTGCAATAAACCGGCCCAGTCAGGTTTTTTCTCAGTCAAAAAGATTGGCAGTTCATTCCGAAGCTCGAACACAGCGTCCTACCACTTTACCCCTTGGGCAACCAACGCTCCTCCGAGTGCAGCAGAGTTTTAAATACGTCAGCACTCGTAGTGTTGGTGGGAAGTTCAAGAGAACATAGCATCTCTTCTTGTAAATCACAATTGTTCTCAATCGCACGTACACTAATAAAATCGTCATATTTGTGACATCTGTCGATTCGTCAATCTGCAGTGAAATGTATTTTGCAGACTTCATTAGGTTAGTTTTGAGGGCTTCATATTATTAGTAGTTTTAGGACGCTTTAACGGCAAAGATTAATAGGTTCGTTTGACAATACTTCACCACATATTACACATTGGGGTTCAGGAATGTCACTTTCGTCGTTGGGGAAATTTCCCTTCCTTTGACTACCTCCCCGACGGCGATGACAATGACAACAAGGACGGATGATGGGTCGTCGTCGGGGAACTTTCCCCCTCCCTTTGACTACCTCCCCGACGGCGACGACAATGACAACACGGACGGATGATGACACAGACGGAGACGACCACGACGTGGGGGAACCCCTGCCCTCCCCATACGCCTGTGGCTGGTTCTGACCAGCACAGGCCTGTCCATCCCTTGTCCCCCCGCGTCATTCTTTACGTCCCTCCCTTCGTCTTGATTAGCCAAGTCGCATAAATATGAGACGTTAAGCAATATCCAGTCAGTCAGTCAGTCACTTTTATCCGCTTAAGTAAACGTCTTATTTTTATTAAAAAAATGATTTTTCTTGTTCTTGGGCTCATTGAGTTCCGTACCGTTCTTGTCATTACGTCCACCGCTAATACATACACAATTGTCAATATTTATATGTACACTGTCACTATCATTAGCAACACGAGCGGATTCTTCAGGATGGGTTCTCTTTAAAAAACTAAATAACAAAGTTTGTTTGGACATTGTTTATGTTAACATAGATTACTAAAAACGCTTAAAAACACGCGAAATCACTCTCACAAATAATTTTTAATTTCGTACATGGGCTTCAAGAACGAGGAACTACACAACTGACTGCACAAGGATGTGTCTACAGACAGAGCGATGATAAAAATATTGTATTTCTTCAGGTCACTGTTATGTTGTTATTGATTTGTTCATCCGAAAATATTTATTGAACGTAAGAATGTTTCGTATTGTTATTGGTTGTAGTAAAATTGCTCACGATGCGGAGTTTCTATTCTAATTCTATTCTAATGGAGTTTTTTCAGTTGTCAATGCTATAAAACTGTTTTATATGAATGAATAATATTTTGTATACAATAAGCCTGAGGCTATATCTTATAAGTCGTCGCTTGTTTCTATAGCTAAGCAAGGAATGATAAATTGAAAATAAAAATGGATTGTTCAATTTACTTATGGTGTGCAATGTACATTTATTTGCAAAGCTTGATTGATCGGTTATCCGACTGTGAAACTAAACTTATCGCCAGCCGTCAACCATTGCTCAAATTGTCGCACTCTTTTTGAGTGATTTTGTTGTTCTTTTTATTTTGAGTGATGTATTATTCATCATAATAGCCGAGATGTAATGTTGTCCTAAATACTGATGTGTAATGACTTGAATCGGTATTTCACAATCGCGACTTGTAAAAGCGAGAGGCAGAGAAAGAAGTCTCAAGCCGGCGCCTGTCAAGACCACGCTCGTGGAGGGAAACACATCACTGCAATCGCTTTGGCATCTCGAGTCTTATCAAGGTCACATTAGGTGAACGCCGAATGGGGAGGGGATCGCTCATGGATAATAATAAGTAAGATCATCTAATACTAACTTGTCATCATGATTATAAAGTGAGTAAAATTTTATTACATCTGCACTCTTTCTCCATATTTTCCGACGTTTTATCACCACCAGTGATAAGATCGTGTGCCTCAGATACGTTAATATGTGTGATCATGATTCAAGCTTGACATTCTGTTCTTGTATGTATCTGTGGAAAATACAATATTCTTGCTTGTAAGACTACGAGCGGTCGCCGCTCGATATCGCGGCGTTGCCCCGCACACTCGCCGGGAGCTGAGCGGCAGTCGGACATAGTGTTGCCTCGACGAGGTCTCCGGAGAGTCGTTGTCACTGATATATTTTGGAACAGGCATAAGGCTAGTTTCAACCCCAGTGCTACTGCACGCCGCAATCTATGTAAGATTCCTTTAATCACAAATTTTTGTAAGCAAGTTGATTAAGTTGTCCTGTATGCCGTATAGTAAGGTGGATGTATATTCGTTCTTAATAGCCATTACGAAAGACAGGTACTTCGAATTTATAATGGCATTCCCTTGATACGTCCACGGGCTAGAACATCAGCATATCAAAATGATTTTTACAATCGATCTGTCTCCTTATGGAATGTAGTAGTAGGTATTTATTAGCAAAACTTCTTAGTACAACATGGAATAATAGGCAACATCTTTCACATAACAAATCACATCAGGCGTCATTATCCTGTCTCATTAGTTAGCAATGTCTACCCATTTTAAAAATTTAAAATCTATCACTCTATCTCTCTAGGCATACATTTGAACAAAGGCATACGCCTATGCCTTTGTTTTTTAAGATTAGGGTAACAGAATTGGTATCGAGATACAACTAGTAAAATAGCAAGATACAGAAATGATAACCATCCTGAGACTTATTGTCATTTAATTAGGTTCCATGCTAGGCCTAGGCCTGCAGGAGGCACTGTATAGGCCTAGGCTGGACCCTATGTCCCTGCAATCTACACTCTGATCTGATCTTATCTACACTCTATGCCAAAGTCGTCTGACATTTCCTTAGGAGAGGGTCAAAGCCATTAACAATTAGCAGGGCAAATTATGCAAATTTATTGGTGTAGGGCTTAGGCCTACACCCCTAACCCTGCTACTGTCATTTTAAAATGTTTTGTCTACGCCCTAGGCCTCTTGAGATGAAAATAGGCATGGGCCTAATCTGCTCACCTGTTTAAATAGAGTACAACTGCTGCAATATGTTTACATTTTTCTGACTCGCCCGCTTTACATGTGCACTTGAATTGATTTATCTTTATCACTAGTTCCTCAAGAGTGATCAATCCTCTTATACGGTGAGGGTCTTTGGTTAGCCCACTGGTGTGGAGGCACAGCGCCAACAACTGCGTATGCGTGTATGCGACCGTCTTCTGTCGTGGGGCAACAGTCGACTCATTGCTGTTGTTGAGATGGTGAAACAGGGGTTGCTTCTTGTTGTGGAAGTGGAGCCAATTGTTGCGGAGGAAGAACTGGAAAATATGCCTGGGACCGTCTTCTGTCGTGAACAATAATCGACTCATTGCTGTTGTGGAAGTGGAGCCGGTAGTTGCGGAGGAAGAACGGGGACTGGAAAATATGGTGCAGTACTGGTACATGTATAAGGAAGGAAAACAGCAGTGGGATGTGGTTGTCCAGGTGGGGGCCGTATATGGGGTTCTAGGGGGCAGTGGGATAGGCCTAGGTGCACAGGTTTGACTAGGCCTATAGAAAGGAATGTCAAGATCAAGATTCCTAAGTACGAGTGAGCACCTATCCCTGGATACATGAAGACCGGATCGGTTCATTGTGGTTGGAGACTGGAAATCGTCCCAATGGTCAATGAAGGACAGATTCATGTCGTTGACTCAGTTTCGAATCGTGAGAGAAACAGAATAAGGGACCGGTCTACAGTAGGCGTACTCAGCGCAGCTGGCAGGCTCACCTCCCGGTCGGTCTGTTGTTCTTGTCGCAGCCATACGAGTTATGTCTTCGCTCTTTGTTGTGTTCTTGTTCCGTTTCCACAGTACACCGTACATGGCGTTGGCTTCTGTTTCTGCTGAATGTGATCAGTTTTGTGTTTGTTACCTTTAAGAGACTGTCTGTATGTTGTTTAATGGTACCATCTTTTACATTTTCTTTACATAGATTTCCCAAAGTGACACCACTGTCTTCCCATTCCTTGCTCACCTGTGTTTACATCTGGATCATTGAGTACATTTTTTATTTTTAGTATCCAAAAAAAATGTATTTATCTTTAATAGAGGGCAGCCCTCAATTGGACGAACTTTGGCTAAATTTTTTACAGTTAAAAATGTGACAATGTCCATTTAAATAAACTGCTTGATTGATAAATTGAGCAAATTTTACTTGCGTTTTCCTTCACATTGTTGCGAGGTTATTTGTAATGTTTATATTATTCGTTATATTAATGTAAGGCCTATATTAATTTATCGTTGTATACTTTGTAAATGTCCCTTAGCTTTGTAATTAATAAACATATTTGAAACGATATTACGAATCTTTGCTGTTAGAGCGCCCTAAAACTACTAATACTAATACTAATAATACTTGACCACATATTACAGTGATGCGCATCAGAAAACTCACCTTTGCTATGTCGACGAGGTTGTTGAGTGGCCTGGCAAATGCATCGTTGTCCAGTTGGGTGTTTTCTTCCTCCGCGACATTTTTCTTTGTCATGATAGCCACATGCAAAGATTGCATGTGTTTCTGCAAAAAAATGTAAACAAAATTAGACAATTGAATTAGAGGTCTATAACCTCGTCTAAGGCCCTAAGCCTGTAACAAAACCATAATTTTGTTTTGTCTCTGGAAGTTTCTTAGATGTTAAGGGTCAAGCCTATGATTGAGGTCATTCAAGCGTGAAGCGCTAACCGAAAGTGGGTGGGTAAAAAAGGGCGTGAATGGGCTGACCCTATACTCTGCATGGCTTTTCTTTGATTGGTCCGACAATTTTACCAGGTTCCGCAAAAATTTGTTCTGAAGAGCGATTTAGTCTTCCACTGACCGTCGCCGCATTCATATCTCGCTCTGACGTCGACTACCTGTTAGCACGGACAATAACACAGGGTTGAGCGGGAGGCCTCGGGTGGCGGACCGAGACATTGGCATGAATTCCTGGAAACAGCAATGCAACTGAACCAGGTCATTGTCAAAATTACGCAAACCGAGGAATAATCATGTTATATATTCCTCTACATTATCGAAGATTATCTAACAAGATAATAATTTCTGTTAAAAAGTGTCATATGTCAAAGAAAAATTAATAAGTAAATAGCCAGTCAAAGAACTGACATAAGAATGCATTACAATTTATTTTATAGATAACCCTAGCATAAATTAATACAAAGGTCTTCTTGTCACACGACAATCTACACGTTCGTTATTTCAGCAACATAATAGGCCTATGCTGACCATAAGTACCTATATTCAGAGACAGTAATAATATAGTATTAATATTTAGATTAGACTTTAAATAATAATGATAAAAATAATCCCGATCGGCTAGAAACTTGACTCACAAATAAGTAGCCTAACGCCAGTTCGCGGAGCTTCCAAATACTTGTGTCTCACATCACATCTATTACGAATGATAACGATTATGATAGTAACAAGACAATATGGAAGAATAAATTATATGGATATTAACAAAGGGAAACTAAGTTCAGATTCGGGTTCGTATAGCATGGTGTTTTACAGTATTGGCAAGGGTTCGACTTTCTAAAATATTTAAACCAACATTGAAAACTGACATTGCATTTTTTATTTTTAAATTGTCAATAGTTACTTACATTACGACTGCTCGCATTAGACATCGCGTCTAATGAACAACAAAACAACAAAAGTAAGATGCAAGGCATACAATGTCCACAAACATTATGTCGGAAAATGATCAATATAAAAATAACAGCTGATATCCAAAATGTTACAAATACACAATAATTCACAAACATCACAAACATAAAGCAGCGTAATAAAAAGTGGACCCCGTATTTTGCTTGACCTATATAATTGTGCATTTCATACGCCTTCTTGTGTACAGCGATTGTTCAAAACTATTTCAAAAACTATTTTTTTTTCCTGGGAAGTGGAGATCAAGAACACTGACTTGACAATACGCCAATTTCTATGGGGATGAGAGGACGTAGAAGGTCTGGAGCACGTGCATGTATCAGTCGGTTTCAAGAAATATATTACGTATTAGAGAATTTATATTTTTCCTTGTAAAATGTACTAAAATAGTAAAACATTACCGGTGTCACAACGGGTTTAGACCGGTTTGAACCGAACCATTATATTACAGGCGAGTCAAACCAAACCGAAAAAAAATTTATTTGGGTTCAATGCCCTGATTTTAATCTCATTTACAAGTAGATGTCAGTATAATTCCTGAAAAGGTCCTAATATACGTACAAAATAATTGAATAAATAGATTCCGAGTTTTTGGGAATATATATTACCAATGTGGGAATATTCCCATTGCAGGGAACATTCCCGCGGGAATATTCCCACCACCACATCGCTAATTATGACCTAACGGTTGACGCGCCCTAAGCCAAATAAACAAGAATGAAACCAAAAACAAGTTATTAATTTCAGTTCGCTTGTCCTCTCAGTACTAAAAACAAAAAAGCCTATATAACAAAAATTATTTCATTATTATGTGGCATTTCATTTTCTGACTATCCATTGTCCGAAATAACGTTACAAGATCGGTGGAATTCCTCCATCGGTTTGTTGACAATCTTCTTCCTTCCCCTTTCCCCTACCCCCATCGCCCTCCTTCCAACATCCTAACTACCTGCTCCACATTGTTGGCACTCTTGTGTCTAGCGCGTTCAATGAAAATTCTAATAATTACAATTAGATAATACAGTCTACTTGTTATTCATAAAAATAGTCCTCATGAACAATTTTACACAATTAAAGCAATTTATTTCTGAGCTCTTAGCGACGAAAAACTGATATATTATTATGAATTTTAGTTCACGAACCTAGAGTCGAACTCGAAAGTAATCGTCTATATTATAGCTCGACAAAATGATGGATTCAGATTTCAGAGGGGCAAAATGCTAAACCGGAAGTCCCACGTAACAAACAATGCGATTGTGCTTGGTAACCGCTACATAGGCTACACACATACTTTGCAGTCATAGCTACCAGCAGTGTCCAAACAATGTCTTGCATTTGCAACAAAAATATCACAAAATATCCGTGACTGCACTATACACTATTCTTCACGTAAGAGAAACATCATGTAACTTATGACTTCACACTCAATTACAATGCACTAACACGCCACTTTTTAATCCCAATATGGTGCGCGTTAGTTGAGGTGTCACTTTTTTTGTAGCTTGCTATTTTTTTTGTCAGCTGTCTTTCTTTGAGCTTCTACTATATAATCGGCTATATAAAGCTATGTCAATGACCATAAAGACATAAGTAGAAAAAGAACCCGCGGCGAGATCGGCATAGATTATCAACACCAGACTCGGAAGTGTGTTGCTCAAAGAGCTGACTTACGAAAACAAAAGTGTGCTCCTTGAATGGCATGAATGGCATTATGTGCCCTGAAAGGAATGTTACGTTTTGAAAATAAACCTTTGCAATATTATCGCTTACTCTTACCACTATACTGGGACGTTCTCAGGGAAATATTATTGGATGGAAGATTACAAATGAGACTACTATCTCACGTTTGTATACTTGCTATAGATGTTGATTACACGATTTGTGTGGGGGGGCGGCGGCGCTGGGCGACGGCACTGGGTGGAATTTGGTAGCGTCCTTTGGTCCGACGAAATGAATTGCTAATAATATTGTCGTCTGCATATCTTGGTATTTGGCTACAAATGCTTTTTATGTGTAGTTTGGATGCACACAGGAAAGCAATAGAAATTACTAGGAAACAGCCAAAGTCGTTGCTTGACGAGGGAAATAGCCATGTTCCATTTGACTTAATTAATGTTTAAAATTTATGCAATATGGAATGTCACATAACTCTCAAACCTCAATTAAACATATTCTTATATTTTATTCATAAAACACAAAAAAAGAACGTGTTTTGAAATGCATGCAATACTATGGAAAACATAAACATAGCCAGTACCGAAATACGAGTAAAGATTGTAAGGTCTAATCAATCTCCCAGCGGAATTTAGGGGAATTCGTTATAAATTCGTTATACCTTGGTCACTGCATGCATTCACTGCTTGACAAAAATGATTCGATAAAAATTTATTTGTTCAATAAAAAAGCAAAAAGCCAAATCATGCTATCGACACATAATTAAAACTATTGATAAATGATTAATTTGGAACTCAACTAAAACATGAGGCGATAATGCGTCTCAAGTTATTTTGTTGATAGTTCATTCATGGGCATTTGAGTCAATGGAAAAGTAATAGTTTTCTACTGCGAGGTCCTACTCTTGTACACTCCACATACCTCCTTAGGCCTTCTACACACATCACTTCTATAGGAAGTGTTGGATTGCGAAATGTGCATTATACTTTGAAGAGTTTTCTACTTCTAACTTCAGTAGTTTAGTTATGAGCTTGGACAATCTAATGAGAAAAATAAATATATACAGGCTAGTATTATTCAACACGTGCGTCGTTGCGTGCTTTTGTGTCTGACTTACTATTTAGAATGAAGATGAACCATTACCGCCGGTATGTAATATCACGGTATTACCATTCTAGTGTTTATCAGAAGTACTCCAGTTTTACCATACAATAATTGATCCCGATATGTTTTATGAGCAAATGTAAATTACAAATAAAAATGGACAAATAGAATATAATGTAGGATGAATAGATCCGAATCAATCATCAAATCATGCATTCAATAACAAAGCCCCTAAAGCACATTGAGGATTGTTATTTTTTAGACACATGACTAGTATCGATTTTATGATTTGGAAGGCCACATCAGTTCACATCTCCTTTGAAACTATACTTTCGTTTCACATCCAGTTTGTTGAGCCCCGTGTTTCAATGAATGGGTGGAATTTCAAGATACTCGACCACTTGTTTGCCCGAGGCTTCGAAGTTCGGCTGTTGTCTATTGTCGCGTAGAAGGGTAGGGTAGGGTAGGGTAGGGTAGGGGGGCTAGCGGAACACATTTCTTCGTCCAGCCTCCTTTCTGACGAGAGTATGACGTTCATCAATCCTTCACCAGAGAACAGCACTATCAGACTAATTTATTTCACGTACTAGTTCGCGTATAATTACGTTAATATTAAAGATAACACTCTGAAATTTTAAATACTAGTTATTAAGGACATACTTAATTGCTGTGTGCAATTTCTAGTTAGAATTTGTCATTAATTGATGCTACGACTATCAAATAAATTTTATTTAAATATTTAAATACCAGACATCAATGCAGACATCTGTTTTCTGTACGAAACACAAAACCTCATGGTGATTGAAGCAACGGTATAGACGCCATATGAAGATTAGTAAGACACGGCGGTAGAAAAGGTAGACTTGAACCTTAATAATATTAAACAGTACCATGCAGTCATCACCACTAGGCCTACAACATAGAACACCATAGAAAAATGTGATATTTGCGAAAATAGTGTCGTCACGATGAGCCTCACTACATAACTTGTCATATTTCTCAAACCAATTAATTATACACTTAAAAGCGCATGCGCCACTGTCGTCAATGCGTTTGAAAAAACGTCAATGCACCTTGTGTGCACGCTTCGATATGACCTCGCCGCCCCGCACCTTTTGACTACTAGTGGCACGCACACAGCAGCACACAGAGAGCCTCGCCTCGCAAGAACCAGGCTGATGTGTTTTGTCCGCGCTCTACGCTCTGGTCTCATTGGGCCTCCACAGTACACAGAGTTAGCTTCTGTTCCTGCTGTATGTGTTGCTTGTTCAAGCCTTTGCTGTGTCCTCGTTCTCATTCAACATTCTGTTTCTTCAGGAGGTTGTCTGTTCTGTCCAGACTGGAAGGTTAAGGTCTCTTTTTATTCTGTCCTGCTTCGTCATCTCAGTGCTGTGCTCCGTCTGTTCCGTCCGTGCAGCCTGAGGAGTTTATGTTCAGAAAGAGCTATGTTCCATCCAATGTGAGATTAGAACCTTCACACGGTTTATGTGCTGTGCCTTTCCGCTCTTGTTCGGCCTCCCCAGCACATGTCGTTGGCTTCTGTTTCTGCTGAATGTGTTCAGTTAGACGTCTGTTATCTTTAAGAGAATGTCTGTTCTGTCCAGACTGAAAGGTTTTGTTGCTACTCAGTAAAGCGTTTGTGATCTCAGTGTTGTTCTGCGTCTATTCCGTCCGCACAGGTTGTGCAGTTTATGTTTGGTCGGTGTTTGCTTCTGTTCAGTGCGAGATTAGAGGCTTGACACACTATAGTGGTGCTGGGTTCTGTGCTGTTTTTTGTTGTATAGTGTTATAAATTTAAATTTATAAAACTGGTTTAAATTACTATAGAGGATTATCTAATCAAACACATCTTGGAGTTCATGTGCTAATGTCATCAATATGTTTTGAAATATTCCATGCACTTACCATGCCACATTGATATGACCTCGCCGACCCGCACCTTTTGACCTCCATCTACATTTTCTGCGGTGCACAGTGGCAGACTCCCCTCCCATTTGGTTTAATGTTTCTGAAAAGTTAAGCGTATGCTCACTCTGTCTTGTGTGACATACGGGCATACACCACTGGAAAGAGCTGAAATTAGAATGATCTATTACTATTTTCAAGTATTATTTACCTATGAGTTTTCCTTAAATTATGTGTATCAATTACATACATACATTATTATGTATAATCAAACGTATCGTTTTGTGTTAACCCAGATGAATTATTTCGGGTATCTAGGGCGACGGTCGTCGCCCGGCAGTCAAGCGCTATGACTGCTTAGGCGACACGAACTCCAGCCCTATATACATCTACGAGAGTTGGGGTTTTTTCAGCTATCTGTACACGCCGCACCGAAAGAGTTACAACATTGAAACTAGGTATATGACCTGGTATGTGGTCCATGACATACCAAAAAAAAAATCAACCCGATCCGACAACTCGTTCTGTGTTAAAAAAGGCTCTCAACATCGTCAAATTCCTTTCGGCTGGCTGGTGGTTGGGTGGGTGGGTGGGTGGCTAGGAGTTCTCCGCGGAGATTAATTTAGCCTACAGGGAAAACGGCAAATCTTAGATCTATGAAACTTGGACCACACTTAGATGTACTTCAGACGCAGTGACTTTTGCTTTCAAAACCAAAATCGGGTAACAGGGACCGGAGAAAATCAAAATTTGGATGAAAATCAAAACGCGTAATTACCAAGGCGTGGTAATTTGTACAAACTTGAAATTAAACATGCTATTAACCATTATAAATATCTTGCGTCCAAAACACAAGGGGCTAAATTTGGGGATGACCATGGGCCCAAAAATGACAAAAACATATCTGAACTTTAAGAAATGAATCATTCAAAGAAAACGCTACAACTGAGATGTTTCAAACGTGGAATACATTTTGATATCTCTCATTCTTTGTCACTTTTGAATATGGAAAGCAAGATTGGGAAACGGGTACCGGAGAAAATCAAAATTATCAAAAGTAGGTAATTCCGTACTCTTATGAATAATACGCTATACGTAGTAATTTGTACAAGCTTGAAATTAAACATGCTCTTAACCATTATAAATATCTAGTGCTTATGCTAGTGTGTTGGTCTTGTTGTTAGCGTATCTGCTTCCAATGCAGAAGGGCCAGAGTTCGATTCCTGCTAAAGTCAGAAGTTTTTTAACTTCTGATTTGGACTTAAGTCTATCAGTTCTTGTCTTAGGAGTTTGTAAACGGTGACTTTGGAGCCGTCCTAGCAAAATCAAAACGCGTAATTACTCAGGCGTAGTAATTTGTATACAAGCTTGAAATTAAACATGCTCTTAAGAGGGCTCCGGCGATACAGAGCTTTCGTTTATTGGCTGTCAAATCCACAATTCTTTACATAATCAGATAATTTTTTTTGCGTTATGTCAATAAAGAACCAATTGATGTTTCTATCATATTCGAATTTTAATTTTAATTTTTTACCAAAGCATATTTAATAAAATGCAGTTTTTTAGATTAGATATACAAATTTGGATATGATACATTCCTACAAAACCTTCTCATATGAAACGTAGTTTTTTTGTAGATTTTTATCTCTAAAACTACGCTTTCTAGAATAAAGGGCGTTTAGTGTTCGGCGGGCTAGTCTATACCGCTTGCCCCTGCAGATAAAATGTCGCAAGCGTAGCGCCAGAGCTCTCGGCCGCGAGAGGCGGAGCTATAGGTAGTGACGCGGCGAACATCCAAACGTTGCCCGTGGCTCTGACCATCTCTGTCCTTGGAACTTGTGTCCTACTCGAGTGTTTGTTGCTTGTTCACTTATAGTTACAGTAGCGTTGAAAAAGCACGTTATCGATACATCTAGCTGTCCACACAATGTTTTTATTATTTCAATCATGTTCACTGTATGTGTGTGTATTTATATTGTGTATGTGCTGTGTTTATTTGTTGTTTGACACAGGTTAAAAAATACGTTATTATATTATTATAGTTTGTTTAATTAAGCATGATTACTCTAAGTGACACATGAAAGCAAAACATATAGCTTAGTTATATTAATTTAAGATATTATGTCAAAAGATTTCCCTAGCACATAATCTGAATCTGATACCTTGCAATACCAGACTTCTGACAGTTATGCCTATTTTAGGATTTTGTTGTTTCACTTGGTACTTATGGTTCTCTGTTTTTGGAACAGAAAGCCAACTAGATTCATAATGTGTCCCTCTTTAGGCTCCTGATCACTAAGCAGGCTATTTCTTCGCCAATATTAATTGCAAACATATTATCTGAAACTCCATTGTATTATACACCGCACGGCAGTCGAGTGAGTACCACAAATGCTCTAAGCTTAAAAATACGTTTTTCGCAAAGATTCCCGTTGTACGGTTAACATCAGGTTCACCCAGTGTGACCCTCTTTAGGTTACAAACTAATTTATGAGAGTAATTGTTAAGCAAATGTTCATGGGATTATTAGAAGACTCAAACTTTACATTCAGTTAGGATTGCTGGTAGCTGGATTCGAACCCGTGACCTCCCGAATCGGGTCTCACGCTACGCATGAGCTATCTTTGTCGGTATGCCAAGCATTGAACCTGGCACCTATCCCCGAAGCCTGAAGATGCGGCTTGAGCAAATGATGAAAATAATTTCTAGTAATTAGACGAGGGAGCGGAGCGGATTCAAGAAAATCGGCACTTCCGTAATTCTGTACATGTGTGTGTCTGTACGTCGAAAATCAGCCGAATTGCTGAATAGATTGCGCTGAAATTTAAACAGACTTCCGGTACGAGTTTTTCGATTTGGTTAGTCGGAAACACTCCCGTAGGTGTAATTGATATTATTTACTACAATCCAGAAATTAAAAATGTCCGCCCCAACCGGGATTCGAACCACTTTAACGAACGAGTTTACTGAGAACTGATGACAAAATCAGCAAGATCAATTGCGATTTAAACCTACAAGAAATAATAAATTGAAAATAGGCCAGGAATGCGTACGAATTATTTTAACGACAATGGTTTTGTTCTTGAAAAAATATTTGTTATTTGTTATTTTTCTGGCCGTGGAATGCAGTGCCCAAGGTGTATCGAATCTTGCACGCTCAAGGTACCCCCAAATTTTGCTCTGAGATTGAGTAAACCTTGCAATATTCACACGTATTTTGTACTGGCTAAGTTTTCCATAGCATTGTCACTGATGATAGACTACACTGCGTTATATGCATTTCAAAACATGCTTAATAATTTTTAAAACACAATCCAGAAATTACAAAATCTTTCTCGATCAGGGGATTGAACCCAGGTCTCCCACATTTCGGGTATGAAGGCGCCTTAGCCAACTAGACTAGAAAAAGCCAAAGTCGTTGTTAGACGAGTGAGCGAGTCATGTGTTGAGTACCCGGGAACATTTGCATTTAAATTTGATTATTATATTGGTATAACTAATAGGGTTTTGAAGTTTAGTTGGTATAAGTGGAAGTCAATTAAAATGCCATAATGCGCAACTCTATCCTATGATATTGATAGGTGAGGGATGCCTTATGTAGGGGGAAGAAAGGGAATGTTACCGCGACTCAACACATGGTCACTCACTCGTTTAACAACGACTTTGGCGTTTATCTAGTTTTAATTTTAATATTTCACCCTGGGAATTAGATCTGTTTTAGCATTGAGTATAGAACATGTTTTATGGTGCAATGAATGCCCCTCTTTAGGTATATACTAGGTACTAGGTAGGCCTATGTTGCTGCGGACAGGACAACTAGAAAGAAGGGATATATACGAGGGCTGTTTAAGAGGACCAATCCCTTCCTTTCGCATTAACGACCGAGGAAAACCTCTGAAAAACCCGTCAGTCAGGATTTCCGGTCACGACGGGATTCGAACCCGGGAAGCGCTTAGCGCTCGAACCAACACTGTCGGTATTTCCAGTGAAGACCCTCGCTATAAGAAAATACCGATGGCGATAACCAGTCTTGGGGAGGAACGCGTTCCCGGGAACGCGTTCCTTTTTCAGGAACTTTTGTGGGAACGCGTTCCTTTTCTTAGATCAGGAACTTGTAACGTGAAAGTTACTATTTCGTGGGAACTTGGAACGAATTTAACGTTCCTTTACAAGTTCGTTTTGTCGTCGTAATCCCGTCGAATTCCACAATTCCAGTACCTAATAATATCATAAACTTCAGTATGAAAAATAATTATCTTGTCACATTTTGTGTTTTCGAAAAAGGCGGGGCCCCCCCCCCCCCCCATGCCCGGGGCAAGTAAAAAAGTCCGGGCATGTGAGAAAATCTCTCACCATCGCCCGCGCTTAGCTTTCGTCGCAAGATAAGCGGAAGCCTGGGATAAAAGATAAGTCCACTTGTCCAGTAACAGGTCCCATGCGTCGTGATTGCAGGAACACTCACTGTTCCTTGCATCTGGTGTATATCTTGTCACAGTCTAGTCTGCAAGGTCACGATGCGTTGGCTTGGGGGGGAGGGCTGGAGCTCGAATGCTGGCGAGTAAACAACATAAGGAAAGGCCAGTCTCTTAGTATCTCTATTCCCATGTGTTTAATTTCAGTTATCACCTAGCTTTTGACTTCTAGCAGATTAAAAACTTAAGAACTGTTATGGTAATTATTTACGCAGTATAATCTTTGGAAGATTGCGAGTGGTAATGTGGGGGGGGGGGGGGCGCACTCAACCCACTGCCACAAGTCGGCGGCATGAACAGAGGACATTATAATTCGAAAGAAAAACGCCGCTATATGTCCTGATAACTAATTTTAATTGTTTAAAAAAATTAGCATGTAAGTTTTCTGTATACTTGCACGTGTGTATATAGTGCGTTTACTCGCGAGTAGATGGTATAAGGAACGTGAAAGGAACTAAGTTCCTTTTGAGGAACGTCTCAGTTCCTTTTTTTATAAAAGGAACTAGGAACGTCTTAGTTCCTTTTTTTGGGGGGGAACTTGCCCAAGACTGGCGATAACGAGTGCCTCTTGTTGCTAACGATTTTTTATGTTTGTATGGGAAAATAACACGCATTCAACAATTGAAATAGCAACTATAGATGAAACCCAGTCTTATGATTTTTAGCTATATTATGGATAATGGATATATTATAACGACGCTGGCTAACTTGTCCCGTCGCGAGACTAGTCAGCTACAATAAAAGTAACTGACTAGGGACACAGGGACACTAGGGTACCTTCTAAATCTATTCCTTGTGTTTAGATCGGAACAATAATGTAGGTATAGTCTGTCTAGTTTGTATCAAACTGTTGGATATTTTATGAACGAATCCATGAGTAGTGATGACTAGGCTAACACTGATTTGATGTAGTTTATTTACTTTGCCAAAGAAAGTAGAAACCAATTTAAAACCATTGAATCTAACGCCCCCACCCATTTGTACGACACTTTTCTTTCCCTTATTATAATTATTTATACTGCAGGAAATTGGAAAAAGTAGAAGAAAATTGGTTGAATGAAACGGTTCAATCTTCGTCTGGAATTTTGACGACAGAATACTCCCAAATAGCCCCGCAGGGTGTTTTTTTTCAAAATATTTAACCAAATTTGTTTTGCTAAAATAGGTTAAGAAATTTTTTAATTCAAATACATATTTTATCCTGGTGTGAGGAGGGTTCGTGAACGAATAGAACACCTCAAATGGCTCCGCAGTGCGTTTTTTTCACAACTTTTATTCAGATTTTGGGTTGTTAATATAGGTTTTGGGTTATTAAAATAAGTTATGAATAAATTAAAATGAAACATTTACTCTGGTGCAAAATTTATAATTTTCTTAACATCCCGGCGAGGGGGGGGGGCTAGACCGTTTGCCGTTCCCCCTTCCGACGCCCATGAAAACACGGAAATTTGCATTTATAGGTTTTATATGGATTGCTATTGCCCGAGCTTATTGAAGCGCAATTTGCAAGAGGCTCGTGCTCGGTGAGATCAAAGAATCCACCTACATAACATCGTCCTTGCACAAGCTGCAGCATCTGTGGTCAAGATACTCTTACAACAACCGAAACGAGCAAAGAAATCAAGAAAGCAAAGCCTTCTCTAAAGCCGCTAAATAATATGCATTTATATCGGCAATTACATATTTTAACACAGGCAGAAGTACATCAAGGGTATGACGAAAACGTCGTATACCTTAGTTACAGTTACAGAAATGAAGGATTCCCGAAGGAAACGTCATAACCATACTAGTTGTAGGTCTACTATAGTTATTGAAATAGAAATTAATATTTTCTTTACCTGGTATGTCTGGAATATTAAATAATACTATTGATTTTATACCATTCACAATCACATCCTGGGTAAAAATAAATTAATCAATGGTAGGACGGAAATTTTCTTCACACTTGAGCTTTTGTACATGCAGTGCAAAAAGTTGTGTTTGAGTGTATTATGGATGTATATTCAGAACATTTTGCTAAATTCCTAATTCTGACTTGCCTCTTGATCATTATTATCATTAAGTATAGAACATTCCTCAATGTTATTATAGCTGCTAAATACCCAGTGCAAATAAAACGTCAGGAAATCAGTGCTAGTCCGTTCTCCACTCTCCAGCTCGCTTGCCGAATCATTTTCAATATTATCTAGACTCGGCATAATGTGTCATCCCAAGGTGGCGGGCCGGCGGCCGGCTGCGTCATTGCCTCACTCACTCACAGCACAGCACACACACACACACACTGTCCTTGGTCGGAGGTAGACGTGTTTTCGTTCCGCTCCCGCTCTCTGTGCTATTATTGTACCTTAGCATTACAGTGCATTGTGTGGCCGCATTCCAACCAAACACTTGTTGTTTTGATTGTGTTTTCGGCGATTTTTGTGTCGTTATCTTTCGGATTTCTTTCATTTAACAAGTTCATCTTGTTCAGTTTTTTCTCCTCTTTCGTTTGGTGTAGGTTTCATTGTCGAATTTTTCATTTTTAAGCAAGTTTTACACTTGTATATTTTTTGCATTGTCTAGTTTTTAGTTTTACACTTGTAAGGCCTTTTCTAGTAGGCTTCACCTGAAATCCTTTTTTTGTGTTTGCTGCCTAGGTGAACCCCCACCTTCATGTAGTTTTCTTTTTTGGATTTTTTAACTTTAAACCCCTTTTTTGGGACTCTGCCATTTTTTCTAAAAATGGAAAAATTTTCTTTATTTCTTGATTTTTCTTTTCTTTTTGTTCACTTGCTCCTGGCCCTCTGGGCCTTAGCAACGGGATTTTGTTGCCTTGTGGGCGGGGGAATTTTTTTTTAAATTCAGGCACTTGAGGTTTTGGCTGGCCATGAGTCAAAAGGCCCAATTTTTATAAGGGCCCCCCTGCCCCCCCCGCTCTAAAGCTGGGACAGGTAAAGAGAAAAAAATCAGCCCTAAAGCAGGGCTAAAACTTTTTGTGAATGTGCCCCTTTTATCGCAAGGGGCCCCCAAACCCTAAAGTTTTAAACGTGCTGCCCTCCCCCCCTTCTCTGGCGGCATTAAACTCCACTTTAAAAAAACTGCCTGCTGCGCTTTAAACCGCCAACTTTCCTGAAACCCGTTTTTTCCCCTGTTTTTTCCCCGCCCCTTTCACGGGTCGCTTCTACCCCCGGTACGCCACCCTTTTGGGCTGCTAAACATTTGCTGTGGGGGCCCTGGTTCCCCCAGCGCAGCAAATTGTTCCCCCCCCGACCCCAAACCCCTACATTACCAGTGGTGTCAAAAACCCTAAACTCCCCACAGGTGCTACCTACCCCCCCTTCCCAGGGGTTTGTCCCCGGGTTTTTGGGTTCCCAAACCCTTTACCCCGCGTTACAAACCGCCCATGGCCCGGGCTGTGGTCGGGGCCGGGTCCCGGCCCCCCAGGATCGGCCAATCAACCCTCCCTGGTCAGGCATTCCAAAAAGGCCAGGCCATACTTTTTTCCTTCAATAGGGGAATTTCCCATCTCACGTACATCGGTCTCTGGCCGATTCATCGGGGGCAAAAACATCCCCCTTTGCCTCCGGGTTTTCCCCAAAGGGCCGCGTGTCTTCTATCTGAAAGAAAGGGCCCTTGGGGGACCCCCTTCATGCTTGACCGGGGGAGGGATACAAGTAAAGGGAAACCATTTTTCCCTATCGGCGCGCGGCTTGTCACCCCCGCCGAGGGGGGGGGTTACTGCCCAAATGCCACCCCCCATATCCCGCACCGAGCCATCAAAGGCCTTTTTTGGCCAAAATGGTTCAAATTTCGCCCCCCCCCGATGGCGTACGTCACCTTTGGTGTGAGGGGGTTGACTTTGGCCCCACGTCTACATTTTTTCCCCGGGTCAGTTTTTGGGGGTCGTCAAGGCTGAAAACATCAACCTCCCAACTCTGTTTTTGGTAGACTTTGGGGGGAGCCCCTCGCGTTTTTCCCCCAGCTTTGAGGGACATTAAGTGTTCAAGGTAAGAAACGGGGAAAACATTCCCAGGGCTTGCACAGTCACAGTAAACAAAGCCCCTCTGGCGGTGGAGCTTCCCCCCCAAACGGCTGGCGGCGAAAAGAGGAAGGCCCTCTTTGGGGAAGGGGGTGCCATTCGCCCAACCTGGGCCGGGGGTTTCCCGGGCAGGGTGACCCTTTCACCACTGGGGCCACGGCCCCCTTTCCTTTCTGAAAACCGGCTCTCGCTCCAACGGAAGGGGCTGCGGCGACACTCCCTTTTCCCTATCCCTGCAAACCCCCAGTGGAGGGAGATGGTTTTCACTCCAGTGCAAAAAGCGGAAGGCCCGCAGTGAGTCCCCACTAAGAAGCGTCAAAAGCAAGACGAGGGGCAACAAACCAGGTGAGGTGACCAGCCCCTGGCCCCATAGACTTCTTAGCACGAGGGCCAAAAAACGCGCGGTCCAACCTCCCAATTTCCTCGTTTTTTTTGGGGACTTTAAAGGGGCTCCCGACCCAGCCACTTAAAAGGTTGCTCTTTCGCTTCCCCCAAGACGTCGAGGGACTACTGCAGTGCGGGGGGTTATCAACCCGGCCGTTTGGGGAAAGTGCGAGCCAGGGGGCCGGGGGTTTTAAAACCCCCCCCCTTCCCAGGGCCCCTGCGAAAGGGCACAAAACTTCTTCTTAGGGGCCCTTTTGACAAACGGTTTCTCTCTCTCCAGGTAAAACTCTCAAGAGAGCCCCGGGCCCAAAAGGAGGGGAGTGATGCCAAAAACAGGGGAGAGGCAAAAATCTTAACCCAAAACCAAAAATAGCGCCCCGCAGCGATTTTAAAAGTGGAGTCAGCTGTCTATTTTCCTCGTTCCTTTTTTCCCCCGACGCCCGTCCTCTTACGGGAGAAAAACACCCCTTTTAGCCCCATTTCCCCTTATTTTAACCCAAAATATCCATTCTTTTTCAACCCCCCAAATTTAAAGTGTTTACGGCCCTTTATTGGACTTCGAAAGTGCCCCCCCAGGGGGTTTTTTCGGCACACAACTTTTTCTCTACCCCAGTTTACCTTCAAGAACTTCTCTTGGAGTTTCCTGCCAAAAATGGGCCCCTTCACGCCCGTTTCTTTTTTATTTGCCTCCCCAAAAAGCACGGGGGTTTGGGACGTTTTTTAGGGCTCCTCGAGCGACACATCCGAGACGTGCGGGGTGCTGCGGGAGCCGATCCCCAAAATCCTTTTTGGGGGGGGTTTTTTTTTTTTTTCAACTGCCTTTTTTTAACCCCAAATATCGAAAAGGTCTGGTGCACCGAGGGTATCCGCGCCTTGTCAGTCTCCCTCCGAGACACTGTCAGGGCCGCAAAATTTTTTTTTCCGATTTTTGGGGGGAGTATCACCCCATTAAAAACCCCCGGTTTTAAAAAACCTTTGAAAGGTATCCCCCCCTTTTACAGCGCTTCACGCATGGGATCGTTTTTAACGCTTCGCCCGAATTTCCACGACAAGGGTTGGGGAAAGGATCCGGGTTTCTGCCCTCGTTTTTCTGATCCCCGGGCCCTACTTACCACCATGTCCGGCAAACCCTAAGTTTGCCTCCCCCTATTGGCGTCTCGATAACACCCTTCTCGAAAAGGCCCCGAATTTTTTGGGGATTGCATGCGAGAGCTCTTCCTTTTTGTTCGGGCTCGCGCCACCCCTATGCCACCCTCCCCACTGGTGGGAACCCTCTAAAGCAGGATTTTTCGGACCCACGACTATCCGATTCGTTCAAACTACGCAGGCAAACTCAAGGGACAAACCCTTTTCCCCCCGTCCGTCTGGGGGCGACAGTCGATCGAATCGTGCCCGGGGGTTTCCTCGGGCTTGCCGGAAAAACCACGGTTTACCTAGCTCGCGCTAACGAGCGGTGCGCGAACCCTACATTTCTAAAAGGGGAGAGAGTGTTGACAAAAATCCCGTTACGAGGGACTATTGCCACTGACAGTCCTGCAGCTCCAAATCTGGCGCGGGGCATTTGGGACCGATGTTTCCCAAACCTTTGAAACAACTTTTTGCCCTTTTAGGGGCGTGTGGGGCCCGACGGCATGTCTTTTCTGCACAAACGCAAAGGCAGCATTTTTGGGCCGTCTTTAGTGCCGTGCCCGTGGCCTCGCGGAGGGGCTCGCCGTTGTACGAGTCCCTTCCGGCGGGTCTCTCATCTTCATCGAGGGAACCTTGACCGCCCTTTCCCCCCCAAGAAACTCTCGGAGGGGCTGGGGGTCCCTGAACGGGGGAAAGGCCCCCGGCATAGACGGTTCTCACCTCCCGGGGTTTTTTCTCGTTCTTTTTTGGGGGGGACCCGTCGGACCCGTTCCCGGGAATTTCTGGACAGCTTTTCCCGGGTTAGGCTTCCCCAAAGTCGGCTCGAAATCCGTCCTGACCCCCCCTGCCCAAATCCCGGAGCGAGGTAAAATTAAGAAATGGCCCTCCCCCTCTCCCTCCTCACCGTGGACCCACAAATACTAGCCCCCGCCCCCCGCCACGCGCCGACGGGGTGGGGAGTTCGGTTTGGGGGCACCCTGATCAGGGCTACTGTATCCCCGGGGGACCCCTCTTTGATATTCCCCTTCACCTGCATCGGACGTCCTGGAGTACGCCAAAGCAGAGGGAATTTCTCCTGGCCGTCCTGTCTCTCGACCAAACAAGGACGTTTTTGACAGGTTAACCCCGACTATCTTTTCCACCTTTTTCGTGCCTTCGGGTTTTGGGGAGTCCCTTTTTTTTCTACCCCTGCGAACGGGTCTACGCTGGTGCCTTTTTCGTGCCCTGTGCGGGGGGGGTGGGACCTGACGGCACCCTTTGCTTTTTTGGGCGTGCATACGACAGGGCTGCCGCCCGTCGGGCTACTTTTCTCTCTGGCCGCCGGCCGTTTCTCAGACTCTGCAGGTCGAGACGGTTTGGGTTTTTCCCTCTGCCGGGGCCCCCCGGAAGAAGGCGGGGCGTCTCCGGATATTCAGTTTAAATTCACTGCCCTTCATCCAAAGACCGGGATTCGACCGCCTCCGGGAAAGTGTACGGCGTTTACTCCGCACAGTCTGGGGGCCCCGCTTATGCCGTTTTAATCCACGGGGGTGGGGAGGCAGCTGGGTTTTTGGGCCGGCCCGGGCCCGCCACTCGATTTCGTTGGGGGGAGCGAAAGGGACCAAGATTTTTTGGCGTCGTGTTGGGGGAAAACCCCTGCCGTGGGGGCCGGAGGCCCCCCAGATTTTGGGTGCAGAAGTTCCTTGCGCAATCTCAGGGGGCGTTTTTTGGGGTCCCGCCATGGCGCTTTTGTGGCCCCCGTCCCATTTGGGAAAAATTTCCTGGGCCCCCAGGTTGTGGTACACTTTTCCCAAAAGTGCCCCCCCCCCTCCGGGTCTTGTCAACCGGGGGTTCAGGGGGAACTTTGCCAACTTTTTTATGGGCGGGGGGAGGGTTGGACTCGTCACGAAAACCTTGTGCTCCTGTCAAAACCCCGGGGAGGACTCCGGGGCTGGTTTTACCTTGCGTCCCAAAGGTTTACCCTGTTCCGGATGCTGGTTTTTCCTACCGATTTCTTTTAAACCCCGGAGAAACCCTCCCCGTCCCCGCCTGACCCGCAATTCCTCCCGGGAAAATTCCGACTCTGGGTCTTGGGTGGCAGGTACTGTTTCCCTCCGCAAAACGTTTGGGGTGCAGCCCCCGGGGCCCCCCTCCGAGTTTTCCCCCGCACGGGGTTTGGTGGGTTGGTACTCCCGAAAAACCAAAACCGAGAAACTTCCCATCCACCGTCTTGGGGGCTCCGTGAACCCTTTCCAAATCACTCTGACTTCCCTAATCCCTACAAGGGCCCCCACTCCCTTCATCCCTTCCTGGTTCCCTTTAAATTTTGGGGTGTAAAACGTTTGGGGGACATGCTCGTCGGTGAAAGAGTGGGTTTGGGGGTGGACTCCTTGCAGGGTTTTGACGAACTGCCCCGTCGCACTCGCGAAAGCCCTGAAATCAAACCCGGGAAAAGGGAAACCGGGCTTTTGCAGCCTTTCCCCTTCCGTGGGTCAGGGAGATTTTCCCGGGTTTCCCGAGCCTGGCCACCGCCCCCTTTTTTTTCCGCCCGGGGCCCCCTTTTTCCGGGAAATGGGGCCCTTTTGCTTCCCCCATTCCCAAACCCGGCGGTCGATCCCCGTTTTTTACACATGGTCAAAAGGGGTTGGCAAAAGACGGTTCCGCAAGGCCAAAGGTCCAATGCCGGTCAAATGGAAAGGCCTACCCCCTCCCCCGTCCTTGGGAAAATGATTCCCAGTTTGGGGTGGCGTTTAACAAGAACCGTCTAGCTGACCCCATATTTCCTTTTTTCAGGGAGGGTTGGCCGCCTCCCCCTGTGCCCCTGGTGCCTGGTTTTAGGGGGGCGCGTGGCACCTGCTGGTGTCCTGTCACAGGCACACCCTTTTGGCGATTTGGGGTGAACCCCCCTCTCGGGGCATTCTGGGGCGCCCTAGACTGTCTCTGAGGGGTTTGTATGTCCGGGTTTTTGGGGCCCAAAAAATCATCCTCTGTCAAAAAAAATCGATCTTTTCCCCAAATTTTGTTTTTCGTTTTGGCCAAGAACAAGGTTACAGGGCCCTGGGGGCTGCTATTTCAAGGATGGCAGAGTGCCTGCTCCCTACAAGTTTCCTCGGGCCCGTCCCGAAGTCCCGCTCCCCCAAGGAATATGCTTTTTGGGACCTTTGGGGGGGGGGACGATAGACGGCTTTTTAGGCAAAATGGGGCCCCATAGAAGGCGCTCTGCCCATCCTTGATGGGGGGCTCCTCTTTATTCAGGCACTGAACCAGTAAGGACCTTCTGTTTTCATTTAGTGACCGATAGGGTTTGCACTCCCAAACCCTAACATTGTTTATTGTTTATTTTCTCCTTGGTTTTTAGTATCTTGACGGAAAGGAAGAAGCCCATCAGGCTCTTCCTCTTTCATTCTTATTCTTTTGTTTCTCATTATATCTTCAAGTCAATTTGATGTTCCGTCACCTTTATGTTCTTTCGGTTATCGTTATTGAGAAACTTATCCTTTTGGAATACGTTATCTCTCCCCTATCGGCCCCTTTATAAATAAATAAATAAATAAATAAATAAATAAATAAATAAATAAATAAATAAATAAATAAATAAACACACACACACACACTCAGCACACAAGCGTCTGCGTTGCCATGGATACGAGACGACAAACAGCGCTATCTGCACGTTACTCAAGATAACCTAGAGCCTTGCCGGCGCACTCTTAACCATGATAAATATCTAGTGCTTATGCTAGTGCGTTGGTCTTGTTGTTAGCGTATCTGCTTCGTATGCAGAAGGGCCAGGGTTCGATTCCCGCCAAAGTCAGAAGTTTTTTAACTTCTGATTTGGACTTAAGGCTATCAGTTCTTGTCTTAGGAGTTTGTAAACGGTGACTTTGGAGGCGTCCTAGCAACGATGCACATAATAAATTTCAGAGTTGTTCTGAATCGGCCTTGTTGATTCTGGCGTTGATCCGCGGGTGTTCGCACTGTCCATACCACTGATTGATATATTTCCTATTAAAAATATCGATCTTTGGTTGGTTATTGCTCACTCGTCGATTGCGTTGGGGCCTGCAGGATTGGCTTGGTCGCTTTGATTTAAAGTCCCCCACTGAAAATCAGTTATATAACTGAGTGGGTAGACTCTTCATAAAAATTTATTTATTTATTTATTTATTTAAGGGGTATCTTTGGGGGACCGTGGGCCCAAAATTAAAAAAAAAAAACTTTGAACTTAACAAATTTATACATTCACACCTTGATAGCGAACGAACAACAAAAAGATGTAATATCCAAGCAAACACAAAAATTTGTAAAGAAACAGCAGCCAAGCTCTCCTTCAAAAGTCTTCGGCTTTGAATGCTGTGAGATATAGAAGTTGAGCCAAGCTTTTTATTCTTTCTCCCTAGTTTCGCTTTGAAAATAAGTAAGATCATTTCGCCTGTTGACGAGCGCCAAGCCAACGATTTTTGTGGTAAAAAAGTAAAATTTTTAAACTCGAAATCATAAAAAATGGCTTGGCCATTGAATTTGGTTCATGGCCAAGATTTTTTTTATGATTTCGAGTTTAAAAATTTTACTTTTTTACCACAAAAATCGTTGGCTTGGCGCTCGTCAACAGGCGAAATGATCTTACTTATTTTCAAATCGAAACTAGGGAGAAAGAATAAAAAGCTTGACTCAACTTCTATATCTCACAGCATTCACAGCCGAAGACTTTTGAAGGAGAGCTTGGCTGCCGTTTTTTTTTTTTTTTACAAATTTTTGATTTGGTTGTATTAGTATTCTGGCTGGATCCTTCTCGAGCAGCCTTCCAAGCTCACGCATTTTCTGTGCGGTGTATGAATGCAGATGATCTTGCGCACCATGCTGTGCGTATATTTGCGAGCCGTATTTGAGTATCAGATCCGCAGCTTGCACGCTTGCGTAATTATGTCACGTTTCGTCACAAGCAGCACTGGACATTGGTAGAAGTGCAGCACATTGCGCCTTCGTAACCCTCCATTCCAACTCTTGTTTGACAACTTTTTACATTCAAATACAGGTCTTTTGGGTTAAAAATTCAAGACATTTTGCGCAAGGCAAACAGTTGTCGCAGGATTTTTCTGTGCCTGCGTTTGATCAACGTTTAGGAATTATAACCCCATATCCGCGAGTTAAAGTTGCGTTGTTGTGTAGGTAGTTCCCCCCTATCAAACGAGAGCGCTGTTTTGACTCTTTTTTGCGTAGCTAAGAAGGCTTGCACTTAAGGCTCGTTGGAATGTGCGCTCTCCAAATGCCTTGGCAGCTTCGCAAAAAGAACCTTGCAAAAATGCAACAGTGGCGCTTGTCCCAGCGGCGCACACCTGGCATGTTTTTGGAAGGCATAACTATAATCCCCGATGTCCTATCTTCCTCAGTCTGCTTGTGACTTTTGGTTTGTGTTTGATGGTATTTGCACACAACGCACACACAACAAATACATTTCCACTTGATGTCCGACGCACTCCACTGACGCGAATGTTGTGACAGCTTACTAACAACGTAAACGTTTAGTTTGCTTGAGGGGCACGGGTACTGATACAAATCCCTTAGTTGTTTAAATTTATATCCAACTACCTTGATGGCTGCGCTGGGCCCTTGTAACTGGATGATGTTGGTGATGATACTACTTCCAGTTTTTTGGCCATGACGCAGTTGTTACCATCAAATTCCAACTCGCAACCTTCTCGTGGTATATTAGCCCATGAGAAGGGAGTTTTTCTCTCATGAAACTAATGGCGGGCTCTGGGTCGTCGTCGGGGACCTTTCCCTTCCCTTTGACTGCCTCCCCGACGGCGACGACAATGACAACACGGACGGATGATGACACAAACGGAGACGACCACGACGTGGGGCGCCCGTGCCCTCCCCATACGCTTGTGGCTGGTTCTGACCAGCACAGGCCTGTCCACCCCTTGTCCCCCGGCGTCATCCCTTACGTCCCTCCCTTCGTCTCGATTAGCCAAGTTGCATAAATATGAGACGTAAAGCAATATCCAATCAATCAATTCAATGCAATGGGGCCCATTGTGTGTGGTGTACAGAAGAAACTTCCGGTATTCTGTTGCCTTGAGTCTATCAACATGCAACAACGATCTTGGCTTTCGAGCCCTTTATGTGTCCAGGCACTTATCCATACTGAACAGAACCTAACACTTTCTGAACACCAACCCCACTGACTTGAGAAATTTGAAGATTAGTTCCTCTGGTGGACTACAGCTCTATTTTGATTCCCTTAACATTTTCCGTTTTATTACAATGCCAATTTTGCTATTTTTTATTTTTTGTGTCTTTCCTATACTTAGAGATTCAGATTGCCTATTGTTAGGTTTGACACTTTAAAATTCCAAGTATTCAGAGTTTGAACCAGATTTGTTTTCAAGGTTTTGTTTTGTGGAAACACATCTAAGGTGCAGTTTTGGTGGAATTATACATGACAAGTTCACGATATTGTCCATCTACGGGAAACCTGCCTTTACTGAGATCATAACAATAATAATGTACTAATAATGGATACTCCATTACAAGATATTAATAAGTAATGTTTTGCATATTTTGAAAAGTAATTAAAATTAGAATTGACATTTAAAAAATGTTGGGACTATTCTATGCTATCTAGATCGTTTGTCTTGACTAATTTTTGCAAATAGCTAGCATTGCGTCTTGATGCTCCATTTTAGACTTGTGCCTCTTGGTCCGATCCTCCATAATTTTTTCAAACATTTGTTGTTGTGAGAGCTTTCGCTTCTTCAAATTCCAACTCGACACCTTCTCGCGGTTTGGCCCGTGAATAGGGGAGTTTCACTCCCTGAAACTAATGGCGAGCTCTGGGTCATCGTCGGGGAACCCCTTCCTTTGATTACCTCCCCGACGGCGACGACAAAGACAACACGGACGGATGATGACACAGACGGAGACGACCACGACGTGGGGGAACCCTGCCCTCCCCATGTGCTTGTGGCTGGTTCTGACCAGCTCGGGCCTGTCCACCCCTTGTCCCCCCGCGTCATTCCTTACGTCCCTCCCTTCGTCTCGATTAGCCAAGTTGCATAAATATGACACGTAAAGCAATATCCAATCCAATCAATCAATTGACAGGCGACTTAGGGCTGGACGGAGACGATGGACCTTCACTGGCAGATCCCTCCTTGATTCCATCACTATCAGCAGTACTGATTGGCTGCATCTCAGGTCGTCGACCCAAAATTTCCTCCACGATCTGAGATCAAAGGATAAGGATGAATTGAATGAAAAAGAGGATGATGAATGCAGGGCTCTCAACTGTTCAGTCCACTAAAACTAAGGACTTTTGGGATCTTGTGTGTGGAAATGTCAACAAAAATTTGCATGTCAATCGAAGGTAATGTTCGGGTTTTCTCATGAAACGTGGCACACGCCTCGACAGACGGTTAGACAAAAAGTGATACAATTCTAACCTCCCTAACTTCTAATTTGCTGAAAAAAGTTACAGTAATGAAGCATGTTGACAGTCTATTAAACAAACAACAAGAAAGAAACACATTACCTTTGTGAGACATTTCTTTTGTGCGGGTGTAGGCTCATCAACTTGTCCATCCTCATCGTCCTCGAGTGTAGCCTGAAGAAGTTTGGCGTCTTCAATTAACTTCATGGCTAAATATTCATCTCTGATGACGCCCCAAACTTCATTTTTCTCTGCGTCCGTTGATAGATAACGCAACTGTCGGTACCTCGGATCTAACGCTGCCACAATAGAAGTGTGCTTACTCATGTTATTAATCCTTTCATCCAAGTCATTTTTTATGAGCGTTTTCACGTCTTTCTCTGCCAACGGATCACGAGTCTCGGTGGTCAAACAACTTTTTGAAGATCGTCGGTGCCACTGACGCCGTCACATTCGTTTCGGCTCCCAGCTGCGCAGTGGCCTTAACCACCACGCGTCTCAAATAGGGTAGGACTGACCTCATAACTTAGGTCAAGGATAGTCTTGGTTTCGATTAGGTTTATGAAATTGCAAAAGGTATGTTGTGATTTTAGTGAATTTAGGAAAGCAGGAAGGAGTGAGAGATTACCGTGTAACCCTCCTGGTCGTCATAGGTAAGTTAGGAGTCGCCAACATGGCGTCATGGATGGGCTCCTGCCCTACAGTTGGTTTAAATGAGGATTTACACAGTTTTACACTCGCGGATATGGGTAATCCTCGACCCCCACCCCACAGGTACCTTAGCACTGTATTTTGCCATTGTGGCCACTTTACTCACGACTCTCGCGGATGATCGCTCAAAATGCTCCCGGCACTAACACAAGCACTCCGTATGACGGTTCCAGTTCCTCTGACTCCTCTGCGCTCCACCCTGACGTGGCGTCCCCCAAGCGAGGCCACACAAGTTGGCGTGCAATGCTCTCCCTGAGTGACCGCACCCCCTATTGTAGTTAGAGCGCGGGACTCTTCCTTCTAAGCTAATCTCTATTCGTTTCACAGATTTATTTAAACTTTTTGATTTTGGGAATTTTCCACTATGACGTAGGTGCAGTGGCCTACGTGACAAACACAGCATTGCCTAGAAACTCCGCCTAGCTTCAATAGCCTCAGGGCCTGGCTTCACGACCACCCTCGACGATGTCTCCAAATCTGCACTGGTTTGCGAGCAAGGTTACCCAGTAAAATGCATGGGAGCATTTTAACAATAAAACTTATGCGCGTCTCGTAAGCCCTAAGCTCACAGACCTTGATTTATTGACTTAGATATTACCATTAATAAGGGATTGTATGGATAGATAGATATTTTTATTCACTTAGACTAGTACAGTGTACAAGTATAACTCTTTGCAGAGAAAGTGAATAGTCTATAATTAATAATTAATAATAAAAGTGATAGTAATTATAATGATATACACAGTGTTAGAAGAAAGAATAGTTGGATATAAAGCATAATTGATAATTGATATGGATATTGATATTGATATGTATGATGATTGATAATATTGATATATATATATAAATGATGATTCATTAATTGATTAATAATGATAAACACAGTGTTTATGTTAAAGTAGAGTAGATGCAAAACAATAGCATGCGCTACTATAGATTAAGAACTCATATATAATAAAGAAAAGTTGGATATAAAGCAATTTTTGATGTGATATTGTGATAATAATTGCTGATGGCACAGAAAACAGCAATGATGTACAGGAGAATGTGTCTAGTATATATATGATGATTGATTGATTGATTAGTGTTTATGGTAAAGTAGAGTAGATGCAAAATATGCCCTACTAGATTAAGAATTCATATAGAATAAAGAAAAATTGGATATAAAGCAATAATTGATATGATATTGTGATAAGAATTGCTAATGGCACAGAAAACAGCAATGATGTACAGTAGAATGTGTCTATAGTATATAATTGATATATATATATATATATATATATATGTGTGTGTGTGTGTGTGTGATGATTGATTGATTAGTGTTTATGTTAAAGTAAAGTAGATGCAAAATAATAGAATGCCCTACTAGATTAAGAATTCATATAGAATAAAGAAAAGTTGGATATAAAGCAATATTGATGTGATATTGTGATGAGAATTGCTGATGGCACAGAAAACAGCAATTGGAGGATGTACAGCAGAATGTGTCTTATATACCTGCACAATCCAAGGAAGCGTGTAAGCACATATATATATTATATAGAAGTTTGTTACACCATTTCGGCTAAGGGAACATTTGAAAATTTTAAATTACAGTGCTTGTTTGTGGTTATACTCTTGATAATTTGTAAATATTATAATGAAAAAATGAATTAACTGCAAATATTTACATGGACAGGTAGTCATTGATGGAGTAAAAGCTGTTTGCTGTAAGATATGATTTCAACTTATGTTTAAAGGAAGACAGGGTGGGAGAGGTTTTGATGTGGTCAGGGAGCTTATTGTAGAGGGTGGAAGATAGATATTCAGGGCCTTGTGCAAAGAGGCGCAGATTGTGGGAGGGCCTGTGTATGTGAAGGTTGGCTCTAGTGTTATGGGAGTGCACAGAAGCATTTAGATGGAAGAGGTTACGGTTGGTGTGAACGAATAATGCGGCTGATTGGATAAGGGTACATGCTAGAGTAAGAATACCAAGTTCCTTGAAAAGTTCTCTACATGAGTGTCTTCTGGAGACACCAGCTATGATACGAACCGCTCTCTTTTGGAGAATGAATATTCTGTTCGCATGGGGGGAAGCTCCCCAAAATAGCAGGCCATATGATAAGTGAGAGTGAATGTGTGCAAAGTAAACTAGCAATAGGATGTGGGGGTGAACTATTTGTTTATATTATATAGCACTGGGCTGATTTGATTGACATATTATAATTTAGCAATGATGGCCTAATTTATTAGATTCAAAATCCGAAAAATACACAATGGTAGGGTGACAAGGCTGGCCCGCCACAACACTGTGCTGGACAAATCGGCGCGTAGAAAGGAAGGGTGGTGGTGGGGAATTTTCCGCCACTCGCACGGATACACAATAACAAAAATTCTAATTGCAGTGAGGAACTAGGGTGCACATTTTAAGTGCACCCTACACCCTAGCTAATTTTTGGGGTTTCAGTGAAATTGAAGTCTGCTTCGCTCATCCAATTATGTTATTATTTATATTTATTACTATTCAACTTTGATCAATTGGTAAATTATTATTTGAGTGAAAGATAATCATTATGTGGCCCACGCATTAGCACTTAACTATGCAGAAGTCGATTTAAGGTACTTCTCGTTCAACCTCCACTGGGGCTGCCGCCACTGGTAGTATTGCTGGTTGTACTGGGGCTGCATGTAGGACGGCCACTGCTTCATCCTAAACTGGCGCAGCATCGGGAATTGGAGCCGCTACTGGAGGGTTGTCCTCGCCGTCCCCCCCCCACTGCGGCTTGGTGGCGGCCTCGTGCCCTAGTGGGATGTTTTGCTTGTTGAAGGAAATCGGGTACTGTTAAGCTCCCTTCTAAAAATAGCCTTCTTTGTTCCCGAATACTTTTATCTTGGATAAGGTTCGTGGTCTTGATGCAGCGTACTATTTTGAGACCACCGGCCAGCCTATCCAAGTCTCAAAATCCCAAACGAGATATTTCCCGACCACCTTTACAATCTTTTTCATCAATTGAATAATTCAACCCAGAGGCCGGCAGAGGCATTTCATCTCATGGGCAATGAGCCCAATGAGTACTCGGAATTTTCATCATATCTGTTGAATATTGAAGCAAAACTGTAAGAACAGGATTACTTTGTACATGTGGGACGTGTTTACGAATTTTGCTTTTTTAATTTACCTTTGTGTAAAAGGTTGTACCCTGAGTAGCTGACTCCGTTTAGAAAAGCAAAGACACTCTTGTCACTGGTGATCGATTGCATGGCCACTGTATCTATTTACAAGTATTGTTTTTTAAGTGAAATGTTGCATGTTACAATTGGTCCATAATAAAAGAAAAATCCCAGAAAATGTGATATCTGCGACATTGTGTCGTCACGATGAGCCTCTACATATCTTCATATATTACTCACAACCAATTAATTACACCTAAAAGCACATACGCCACTGTCATCAACATGATTTGCAAAAAGTCAATGCACCTTGCGTGCAGCTTCGATATGACCTCGCCGCCCCGCACCTTTTGACGACTTCTTGCACGCACTCGGGACAGCAGAGAGCCTCGCCTCGCAGTCGGTCTGTTGTTCTTGTCCCAGGCGGACGTGTTTTGTCCGCGCACTTTGCTCTGGTCTCATTGGGCCTCCACAGTACTCAGGGTTAGCTTCTGTTTCTACTGTATGTGTTGCTTGTTCAAGTCTTTGCTGTGTCCTCGTTCTCATTCATCATTCTGTTTAATGTTTGTTATCTTCAGGAGGTTGTTTGTTCTGTTCAGACTGGATGGTTTAGTTGTCTCTTTATTCTGCCCTGCTTGTCAGAGAAGCGCTCGTCATCTCAGACTTGTGCTCCGTCCGCGCAGCCAGAGGAGTTGATGTTCAGAAAGTGCGGAGTTCTGTTCAATGTGAGATTAGGGCTTTGACGCGGTTTATGTGCTACATTTTTTCCGCTCTTTATATTGTTGTTAACTCTTCAGCTTAATAAACAAATATCTTAGAGGCGCGAATAATCTTTGCTGTTAAAACGGCCTAAAACTAATACTAATAACTTAGTTTCGCTCTTGTTCAGACTCCACAGCACATGGCGTTGGCTTCTGTTTCTGCTGAACGTGTTCAGTTACACGTCTGTTATCTTTAAGAGAATGTCTGTTCCGTCCAGACTGAAAGGTTTTGTAGCTACTCAGTAAAGCGTTCATGATCTCAAGTGTTGTTCTGCGTCTATTCCGACCGCACAGGTTGTGCAGTTTATGTTTGGTCGGTGCTTGCTTCTGTTTGGTGCGAGATTAAGGGCTTGATATGTCTCTTCGTGTTCTCTTAGGCGCACTAAGGCAACGTTGGTGCAATCAATGCACCCAACAACACCTGACATTCCTGTTGCAGCATAGAATCTAATAAAAATAGAACAGGTATTGTTTTTATCTCCAGATGATAAGTATGTGACAGGAGTAGAAAAACTCTGCCTACGTGTGCTTAGGATTATGAAATTAAATCAAGTAATTTGTAATTTTTTTGCAGCTTCCCAGCAAACATGTCTGTACCTGCCCGGCACCTGCCCGGCACCGCATGGCCGGCACTAACAGTACCGGCCAGGTGCCGGCCAAAGGTACCGGACCGGCAAAAATATGTCCCGCCGGCCGGCTGCCGGCCGACACTTCCAAACCGGCACGGGGCCGGCACATGGTGTACAGCCTGTTCCGGCAGGCCGGCACCAAATTGATACTTAAATGTCAAGTGTTAAATTGGCCGGCACTAGCTTGGCACCTACCCGGCACTTTCTTGCCAGCATGTCTGGTTGGCCAGCACTAGCTTGGCACCTACCCGGCACTTACTAGTCAGTTTGTAAGGTTGGCCGGCACCAGCTTGGCACCTACCCGGCACCAGCTTCTTAGCTTGTACGGTTGGCCGGCACCAGCTGGGCACCTACCTGGCACCTGTTCCTAGACTGTACGGGTGGCTGGCTTCAGCTTGGCACTTACCCGGCACTGGGATGGCACCTATAATTGCTAGCTTGTATGGTTGGTACACTTGTACCCGGCACCTGTCAGTATGTATGGATGGGTCAGGAACCCGCATTAATTCCACTCGCCAACAGTGAGTAGGAAATTACTGATGTCGAGCGTACATTTTAAATAGGCCTAATGTTACTTACTCGCGCAACATGCAATGTAACTTTAAATTATTCCCGTCCCACTTTACCGTTATTTATCATTCAATCTGAAAATCAAGTAGGCCTAGGCCTAATGTAGTCAAAACACAATATATATATTTTTAAATGATAGATCATATGACTACCTACTAACGTTGATGTCTTTTTGATTATGCGGAGACTGGAGAAGTGAGCTTAACTATCGGGTAAGGATTGGCAGTAGGATCGCACTTTCAATAATGCCTCATTTTCATCTCGACAACAAATGGCTACATGATAAAATAATATTAACTTTGGTCTCGCCATCCGCTGCTCACGTGGTCAAAGCATTGTTATTGCCTGGGCTGGAACCCTTTGCTTGCCAGCTTGAAACCTTTATAAAGGAGAGTAGGCTACAAATTGAATTATTTAGGTTTCCTTATACCTAACATTTGTATTGTATTGTTTTAGTATACAATTTGGTTGCTCACAGAAAACACAGACAATCGATATAAAAAAAAAAAACAATATTACAGTGGTTTTGTAAATTGCAAGGGTCATGTCAAAATAATAGGCCTATTTTTAAAAACTTGTAGGATAAAATAGCAATATCAAAACTAGAAAAGTTTTTGGGCTAAATGCAGTGAATGTAATAATAATAAAAATAATAATAATTCACATGTAGGCCTACGGTACGGACTACGGCAATACTTTTGCACGGCCCACCCTTTAGGCCTACAATAATGAAGAAAAATTTAAAATTTGTATGGGTTATTTGAAGAAAATCAAATAAAATAGAGGAAAACACCAGTCCCGTCAAATTATGAGTGATGACGCTATTTTGAGAAATAATTAATAATGTAGGCTAAGTAATTCAGATACGAAGCGCCCAAAAACCCATCCAAGTTATAATTTTTCTTTATGCCTACGTATGCTTTCAGACTGAAATAATTGAGACTGATACCATTTTAAGGGTCATTACTCATTCGAGTCATTCATAGTAATAGAATACACAAAATGACACAAAAAAATAATAACCGGTACATAGGCCCTATAACTGTCAATAGTCAAAATAAATAAATAAATAAATACCAATTTTTTACTTTTAGATTGGCAAAGCTGATGGCAATATTGCATATGTACCAAGTTTAAATATTATGCTAATAGCCAAACCTATTATAATTTTTAAAAAAATATCCAGGCCCGATTTTTTTATTTCAAAAAGTTCATAATGAATTGTTATTTTTTATGGTCAAGTCTGCAATCTGCATGCATGTAGGCCTAGACATAATTTTGCTTTGAGAATAGGTAGGCAAAAACAGTAAAAAAAATAAGATTCCAATATTTTTATAATAATATGGAATTATATATTTTGTGCAAGCAAGTGCTGATATCTATAATTTTTAGATGCAATGTAGGCTTAAATAGGTAAATTGGTGTGTGCGTTTAAAACCGAATACCTAGCTTAGCACACATATAAGTTGGATAATATGCGGTACGCCCATCTATTCTTGAAATACGCGACTAATTACGAAGTCGGACTTGGGAGTTAATGCAATTCGCATAACGCATGATACCCTAGTAGGATATACTCTAGTGGTAGCCTATAGGCATATAGCAAAGGAATGGCTGGACAAGTATTGCATGAATACAACATTTATTTTTTATTAATACTGCACGATCATAATTTGTATACTATAGGCCTACACATTTGTTTCATGATTCATGAAACAATAAAATCTATTTGCAATGTCAGGATAACTTTTAACCCTCCTATAGTCTCATAACATGAAGTACCGTACCATTGTCGGTACAATTTTGTGGTCCCTGTAAACACCGTTAGATTTTAAATGTCACCGGAAATTGGAAAATAGAATTTACTAAGCATATCAAAAACACTTGTGGAAGAAAATGTTCACTTTTGTTCCAACCAAAATAATTTGTTTTAAATTTGTCAGAATCACTAATTGAGCTCTATGAAATTTGGAAGTTTGAGATGAGAAAAAAATAGTTCACTGATTCAACACGTCTTCTCTGGAGGTAGGCTAGTTTTTCATCAGTCACTTCCGTCTCAAGTGACCAGGTGCAGTCTTTCCGTATTTGGCGTTGGTCACCAACTCGGCATTTTTCACGTCTGTGCTTGCTCCAAATTGCTGAAATATAACCAAAGAAGTTTACCAACATGTGGACTCAATTAGAAAAAAATGTTTGGACCTACTAAAATTGATGACATAAATAATAGGTAGGGGTACCGGTAATTATATATTTTAGCCAATGCCTAACAGGCCTCGGTCCTATGCCATGTACAACACGAGGTGACAAACCCAGTTCAAGCATTCTAAAAATTAATTTAAAAGCCATTGGTTAGATTTAAACTAGCAAATTAGATTTGACTCCGAATAAAAACCAAGGACTTCTAATCGTGTATTATATTATATGACAATGCTATTCGGTAGGCATAGGTATGTAAATTGTAGGCCTGGATCCAGAATAGACAGTGTGAACGTTTTAAAAGCCTCCATCCCTAGGCCTACGAGTACGACTGAAGTAGACTGCGAGTGTGAGGGTAGCTTTAGTAGGCCTAATGGTAATTTAAATTGTTTAAAAAATAATAAATTGATGTCAAAAAATAGTTTTTCAAGGGTAGGCCTACGTAGTGATGGGAATTTTCAGAAACAAATGAATGAATAAAAAAATTAATTTGAACGTGAACTTTGTTTAGCATAGGCCTCAGTTTGTACAGGCCTTCATGGAAATCGTAGTAGGTAGGTACCGTAGCCTAAATGTGAAGACAATATAGCATCTAGGCCTACTGCCATAGCCAACATGACATTGGTTTAATTGTAATGTTTTGACTTAATTTTGTAGGCCTATACCATAGGGCCAATACTGATCACTGACTCACGTATCAGTCACCCCAACATACACGCAAGTGAAGTGTCATTTATTATTATAGGCCTATATTAATAAATAATAAACTGCACCTTAAATACCTCAGAGGGCCCTCTAAAAAAAAATACATATAATGGTCTATCTATAGGGCCTTCTATAGGCTTCCGCTTATGATAAAAAACAAAAAAAAAACATTGAAAATTTTAATTGAACATTTCCAATTTTCGATGGAAATGTTAACATCCCATCACAAGCCGAGGCCGCGCACAAGCCCTACGTCTGTCCATTTTAATATCATGTTCACAGTTTCCCCTACCTACGTACAAAATTTCACAATCGGTAGGCCTAGGCATTTGTTTACATGGGAAAATAGGCAGTGGACCATAGGAATAAAATTATGGAAAGACTGGTAGGCCTCCATGGGAGATCACTCCCTAAAAGTCAGATAGCCCTAGTACAGCACCTATGATAAATATTATTATTTTCTACTGACAAGATGATGGCATACGTAGGCCATAAATATAGTTGTTTCCGTTCAACATTGCTGCTTTTGTAGTGAAAATCTACTACACAGCCCAAATTAGACGGTTCAAATTTTGTTGATCTAAAAACATAAACACTTGTGGTGTGTGTTTCCTACTGCTTTTTTAGAGAAAATTGTGGGCTAGGTCCCAGCCCCCAATAGGTTACTTATACTGCCAGATGCTTTTGCCCCAAAGTTTTAATACAGAAAAACAAAGACTAGGGCCTACATAGCCTACAAGTCAACAATGCAATGTTTACTAATAATGTAGGTAGGCCCTAATGGTACCGGTATCATAGAAGACCTTACTATAAGCACCAAACAAGAATTAGGACTTGCAAATTAGTTTTTTTAAGCTGCATTTTTTATTTATTTTTATTTATTTATTTTTATTTAAGTAAGCCTTCTACAGTGTTCACTCATATGCATGTCATATAGACATGCGAGTATTTGATGTTATATACCGTTATTTAAATTGTTCAGACGCAGAGCCTAGAGTAAAACTACGTAAAAGCTAAGTCTCGCTTTCAAGTAGACGTGCGAATTGGAGCGAATCTGTTTTAGACCAACGCGACCAACGAACATTATTGTTTAAAGACTCTGAACAAAGTAGGAGCCTAAGCGTCTGAAAATAACTATCCCAACACTAAAATTTGAACTTTGTTAAGCATAAGCCTACTGGCCTAGGTATTTACAAACACTACAATCTTTCAAGTTATAATGTAGGCCTACCTTAGGCTACCCACACCACATGGAAAGATCTCATTAAATGCACGTAGACTATGCAGCATGTTGCAGCAGCATGTTGCCACAGCATACATGAATAAAAACATTCTCAATGTTTTCCTTAAAGGCAGAGTTGTGTAGGGCCTACTAGTAAAATACAAATACTTAGGTAATATCCAACACATAGGCCTACATGTGTTGGATACTATAACAGGCCTAGGTAGGCTACCGTAGGCCTACAGAGTACGTTGAAAATACAATTTAGGACTACTGGTAGGCCTAAGACTTAAGAACGACCCCCACATGTGTATTATTAATTTTTTTAATATAATGGTGTTTGCCTACTAATTAGGGTTAGGGCCCCACTGCTTACTAAGCCTCGTTCTCATTACTAGCGTTTTAAAGCGGGTTGGTGGGTTACGTGGGTTAATTTCCCCGTGTGAACGGGTCGCAGGCTGCTACGAAGGTTGCATTTTCAACCCCCGTCCGAACTCCGAGTTACTCGCGTTACTTTGCTACGCTAGTCAGTGTGGGAAAAGCGCTTTTGGTCGCCAACCCTGGTAAAATCAAAAATAACCCCAAAACTTTGTCGTAAATTGATGTTTTCCGACGCTAGGCCTACGTCTGTTTGCAGTTTGTTTTAAGTAAGTTTTTAATAGCTGCATTTCCGACGAGGAAAACGTCACTCCTTATTAAAATACTTGGCCAGCCTGAAATACAAAATAAATTTAAAAGCCTGCCTTCTACAGCGCTCCATGTGTAAAGGTTGCGAACTACTAAACTTACGACGGTATTATAAGTTCAATTAAAACGCAGGTTGGCAACTCGCGTTCAACCCGAGTTGCTTTAACTCCAGTAATGAGAACGAGGTCTAAGTGACATAACCAGCACTTTCTGATCAAAGAACTTCCAAATGTCCTCTTTTTTAACTTGAACGCAAAGCGTCTTGGATGGATTTTGGATGGTCTCAAAATATTTTTTTGCCAGCTTAGGCTTACCGGTAACCGCCGTCCTAGGATGGTACATAGTAGGCCTACATCACTATTTCAAGTAGGCCTACTTATAGTGTATATTTCTGTGTAATAGTTGTTAGTTGTAGGCTATCGGTAGGTTGAATGAAATAAATGCTCAACATTTGATTATTTTCGAAGTGTTACGTCTAGGGGCTACAAACCTACAATATTATTTGAAACGTGCCGTTACCCAACCCCGTTTTAGCCCTCTAGGCCTAAGCCAACTGATTGAATAGGGCCTAAACAAAAAACAAAATATTTAAACAATTCATTCTAGGCCTGGGTCATTCCATGTAAAATGAGCAAATAAAAATTTAAAATGTTGGGCCTTGATTTATGATTTTTTTAAATTTTACATGGTGGTTACCACCAATGAGCTGAGCTGAGAACACACTTTCATTTTCTTGTGATGAACCGTTCTCGAGCCACGATTTATTTATACACGACGATTTATATACACGACTTGTTGCGACCTTGAGGTGTGTAGGTAAAGGAGTGGACTGTAGGATGGGAGTATGTGCGGGATGACTAGAAAATAGGGAGAAAACAAGGAAAACCGAGCTGAGAAGTAAACTGAACCACTTACCGACTTCTTTGCTGGCTGTGAGAAGTGACAGTTTGGCGGTGGAGATCGTAGCAGGCTCGGAAGGCGTTGGCTTTCGAGGGCGTACAGTAGTACAATAAATGGTGTAGCAAAGAGCACAAATTTAAACTTAATATACACTTAAATAGCTATAGTGGTGAAGCTGCTGCACTGGATACGTGCGTTAACGAGAGGAGCGTGCGTTGTCTACAAGCGTGGGCCCGAGACTGGTTAGCACCGACTGTCTAGGTTACATGCAAAATAGTCGGCAAGTGACTCAGAATACGTCACAGCCGGCGGGAAAATGAAGGAAAAGATAGGGGGGAGAGAGAGAGAGGCAGAAAACAAAGTATTGGCGCGTATATACCGGCCACCAAAATGGACATCTTTTTACGTCTAAACTGACTTAAGAGAAAAATATAAAAAATAGAGGACAAGAAGGATCCAACAATTCTGAGGAGACTTCTCAGGAGAACCAAAATTAAAGCAAATCAGAGAACTAGTAATCAAAGAATTAGAATTGAAAAAACTAGGGTTCTAAAACGAACTGCTAATAGAACAAAGGGAAATGATACGAGATAGCTGCCGGGCGTTAGGGGACAGGAAGACTTGAGAGCTTGCTCACGGCCTGATGTAAGAGCCTGACGGCGTGCTTATAGTGGCAACGCGAACAATGCCGTCACGACCGGGATGCAGTAGCTTTATGCATCCGATCGGCCATGAGAGAGGGGTGCATGAGGACTCGAGCAGGAAAACCACGTCTCCGACTTGGAGGTTCGGGTGGTTTCGCGTCCATTTCCCGCGCTGCATTTGGGTATGTAGCCTCGATGCGTGAAAATAACGTTGCATATTCTTCATGCGTGTGAGGAGTGTCTGAGATGAGGCGATGTAGCAGAGATTTAGCGGACTTGACCCTGCTTCCCATAAGCCCCCAAAGTTCGGGGGAATAGGTGGATTGAAGTGCCAAGCTATTTTACGCACAGCAAGGGAGTCAGAAATGGAAGTTTTGGAGTTGGCAAGGAACTCCTGAACCTGACGGATGTGACGAGCGGCACCCACATAGTTGCGACCACAATCCGAATAAATGTGGGCGGGCAGACCTCTTCGTGAGACGAAAAACGATCGAAAGCGGCTAAGAAGGCTTCCGTAGTGAGCTCGGAGACCATCTCCAGGTCGACGGCTTTGATGGCCATGCAGACGAACAGGCACAGATAACCCTTGGTGCAGGGAGCGTTTTTTCTGGTGCTGGTTTTGACCAAGAAAGGGCCAGCAAAGTCAGTTCCTACATGCATGAAACCGCGAGAGGGTTGTACACGACATGAAGGAAGGGCTGCCATCTTAGGCTGCATAGGTCTTGCGCGGAACTTGTGACATGTAAGGCACTTCTTAATTCGTTGTCGGAGTAGGCCGCGGAGTAAGATAATCCAGTAGCGTGCCTGGATCAGAGCCTGAACTGTTCGGGGTCCGGAATGAAGAGAGATTTTGTGAAAGGAATCACAGAGTAACGATGAGAGATGAGCCTTCTTAGGCAGAAGAATCGGTGAACGTGATTCTTCGGGTAGCAGAGAATGGTGGAGTCTTCCCGGCCACCCTGAGAAGCCCTACTGCGTCGATGAAAGGATTCAAGGATAAGAGTGAGGAGGAACTTGATTGATTCCGGGAGTCTTCGGAATTCGTCTGCATAGTAGTGCTTTTGAGTTAAGCTGATCATGAGGTTGAGAGATTCCTGTAGCTCGGACGGCTGCAGAGGTCATGTAGGAGGTGAGAGGTTTGCGCGTTTGGCCAGCAGGATTCGAGCAAATCTCACAACGTGGCCAAAAGTCAGTTGAGCACGAAGCAAGGTTGAGAATTTCTCGAGGTGCGTGAGCATAGGATCAACTGTTGCGATCGTTACGAGAGCGGTGGCTGAAGTCTTCACGTCGGGTAGATCGAGGTGAGCGTCTGGAGTAAGGCCGGAGTATGGCCACGTTTCTGCTGGTGGGCACAGGAACGGAGGGCCAGCCAGCCACAGAGGATGAGCTATCAGCTCAGGTGGTAAAATACCACGAGACGCACAGTCGGCAGGGTTTTGTTTGGAGGTGACATGGGTCCAGTCGGTAGGGCTGGAGTTCTCCAATACCTCGACGACACGGTTGGCGACGAACGTTTTAAGGCGGTGAGGTGGAGTAGCAAGCCATGCGAGAACAATGATGGAGTCCGTGTACAGGACAGTGGATTCCATGACGATACCAGAGAGGGAAGGCATAGTGGATTGGACAAGTCGAGAGAGCAAGAGCGCAGATGAAAGTTCAAGCTTAGGGATTGTCAAGGGCTTGAGAGGAGCGACCTTGCTTCTTGCGCGCAATAGCGTGATGTGAGAGGTAGATCCACGTTGTGTGTGCAGGTAGAGGCTGCAGCAAAAGCTTTCTGAGAGGCGTCACAAAACCCGACCAGCCTGTGAGTTCCACGACTATCAGAGATAGAGCGAGGGATCTTAAAGGAGGATAGTTGGGACACATCAGAAACTGCAGACAACCAGGTATGAGTGAGCTGGTCAGGGAGTAAGTCATCCCATTGAAGAGGAAGCAACCAAAGTTGTTGCAGGAATATCTTCATCCAGCACACATATGGGGTGAGAAAACCGAGTGGGTCGAAGATTCTTGCTATGTATGAGAGAGTAGATCGTTTAGTGACAGGCCCGGAAAAGGGTTCAGCGTGGAACGAGAAGGAGTCAGAACAAGGATCCCACAGCAATCCAAGGATCTTTATGCCTTGTTCCTTGAAAGTGTTAGTTTCTGTTCATTGTGGGATGAGATCCTCGACACCAAAAGAGATCGCTCTGTTTCTTAGCTGGGGTTTCCTTGCCATCTCCTTCTAGGCATTCAGTGTTACATTGTTGTTGTAGAAGCTGGTTCTTACCTTATTGGAACGTACGTACGCTCTGCCTGTCCATTGGTGGCAGGCTTGTACGGGGCAGACTTGGTGTGCTTGATGCCAGTTCCATTACAGAAATTGGCAAACTCACTTGATGCAAACGCAGGGCCATTGTCAGTTACCAACTGCCGGGAATGCCATGGGTAGCAAACCACATTCGAAGATGAGCAATGGTTGTTGCAGATGACATTGATCCTGACGTACTTGCGACTTCTATCCACTTGCTTTTTGCATCCACACATATTAGGAATGTATGGCCGTGGAAAGGACCGGCATAATCCAGGTGAAGACGAGACCATACCTTGTCAGGCTGAGGCCAGGACTGCACCGGAGCTCGACAAGGGTCTCGCTGTAAGAGAGCGCAAGATTCACAAGACTTGACCAACCTTTCAATGTCCTCGCTAATTCCCGGCCACCACACGTAGCTACGGGCTAAAGCTTTAGTGCGAACAATGCCCTGATGGACCTTGTGTAGAAGAAGCAGTACTTCGCGACGAAGAGCTGGCGGAATAACTACCTGGTTGCCTCGAAGCACGCAGCCGTTCATTACAGACAGATGGCCATGGTTGTGCTTGAGGTATGCTTGAACTTCGTCTTCTTTTGTTGCAGTACGACCGTGAATGACATGACTCAGGACTTGGGAGAGACTGGGATCTTGTGCTGTAGCCTTAGCCACCTCCGCTGACGTCAATGGAGATGTTGAAGGCGCTTGTTCAAACAGCAATATATCTGCAGGATCCCGATACTCGATGTCCATTGATTTACTGGATGGCAAACGACTAAGGAAATCGGCATTGCCATGGTGCTTGGCTTGCTTGATAGTGTATTGGTAGTTAGCCAACATAAGGCACCAACGAAGCATACGCGGGGACGAGACCTCAGGAATAGTCCTGTCCGACCGGAAGATTCCACACAACGGCTTGTTATCGGTGACTATGGTGAATTCTCGACCATAGACGTACATGTGGAACTTCTTGATGGCAAAGATTACCGCCAAACCCTCTCGATCCAGCTGCGAGTAATTTTTCTCTGAAACACGAAGTGTGCGAGAGGCGTAGGCAATTGGTCTGTCTTCCGTTGCGGATACCTGGTGTGCTAGGACAGCGCCCACACCGTATGGTGAAGCATCTACAAAAATCACAATGGGCAGCCTAGGATTGAAATGCATTAGGACTGCATCCGATGTCATCACTGCATGTGCATAGCGGACACACTCCTCTTCTGCTCTACCCCAACGCCAGGCATCGGAAGGCTTCAACTTCAGTAATGAGTACAATGGATGGAACTTCGTTGCCTTGTCAGGAAAAAATCTATCATAGTAGTTTACGTAACCCAAAAATGCTTGCAACTCCTCTAACAGGATGGTGAGGGTGTGTCCAATAGCTCTTGTATCTTGGACCTTGATGGCTTGATACTCTCTGCCGATAGCGAGTAGCCTACATAATCCAAGGTAGGCGAGGAGAAAACACATTTATCTAGACGAAGACGCAACCCGGCCTCGAGTAATCTCCTGATCACCTGACGTACGCGTTCTTGCAGCTGAAGTTCGTTCTCAGCCATGATGAGAACATCATCCATGAAGACGATAACACCTTCAAGTCCAAAAAGCAGGGACTCCGTTAATCTCTGGAAAAATGCTGGAGCAGACGACAGTCCAGGACTAAGGCGTGTTATACGGAATAACCCACGGTGTGTATTGAGAGTCAGGACCTGTGAAGTCTCCTTATCCACAGACACCTGCAAAAAAGCTTGAGATAAATCAATCTTGCTGAACACCTTGCCGCCAGAGAGCCTCGAGAGAAGTTCATCAGTGGTAGGCAGCGAGTAAACCTCACGCACACAACGCTGGTTTTCTGTGACTGAATTATCACCGCATATCCGAATGCTTCCATCTTGTTTAACGACGTTAACTGTTGGGGGTTGCCCATACCGAGTGCGTGACGGGCACAAGAATACCCTGGGAAACCATGCGATCGATTTCGTTGCTAACCTTCTTCTTGAGTGCAAAGGGAACTGGCCTAGCCTTCATAAAAACTAGAACAGCATCGGCCTTGATGTGGATGTGCGCTGGGGTTCCAGTATATTTGCCCAGTTTTGGCTCGAACACCTCCTTAAGGTCATGCAGGTAAGTAGGAACTGACTTACTTATAACTGTAGAGCTGGTTGCTAAGATGCCGTCAACCGATATACCCAGAGCGTCAAACCATGAACGCCCCATAAGCGCTGGCCCTGGGCGGTCCATCACGGCGAGAGGCAGAACAACAGTGCGTCCTCCGAAAGTCACTGAAGGGGTAAAAACTCCCTTGACATTGAGCCTCTCCTTGGACCAGGTCTGCAGCACCAAATCCGGGGGCTGCAAGTCTGCGGTTGGGAAATAAGTCTCAAAAATATCTGAACCTATTAGAGAATGCCCTGCACCACTATCCACTTCCATGCGGATATCGGCATTGTCAACTTGGACATTTACTATGAGCGGTGGTGGTGCACCCGTCAGGCTGTTAACACTGAACAGACCAGAAACATCATATTCATCATTATCAGACCCTGGAATAGCTTCAGACACTTGATGAGCATCAGCTGGCTTAGCCCTATAGAATGCTTGGCGATGCTTCATCTGCGATCCACCGCGACCCCGTCCTTGTGACGATGTAGGACTAGCTCCACTAGGCTGGGCCCTTGCCCTTTTCTGACATACGCGAAGCAGATGCCCTATCTGCTTGCAATAATTGCATTTGTAACTAGCATAAGGACAGTCCTTCTTACCGTGTCTAGAATCACCGCAACCGTCGCAGGGCCGCTTGACCGATGTGGCTACTGCAGGTGCTCGTTGCCCTTGTCGCTTAGGCTTACTGCCAATATCCCGCTGTGAAGCTTTATGCACAGATGACGAATCAGATGGCAGTGAAGAAGCTTGCAGAGTCGCTTGATTCGCCTTGGCCATTTCAGAAGCTACGGCACGGTCATAGACCTTTTTGAAGTCCAACCCCTCCGTTGCTAGTAAAGTCTCTTGGAGCCTAGAGTCTTTCGTACCAATGAGCATCTGATGCAAAAGCTCATGGTTAACATCGGTGAACTCACAGTCCCGAGCAAGTCAATGGAGCTCTGCTACAAAATCTTTGAAACTCTCCGTTGGCTGTTGAACCCTACGCCTAAAAATGTTGCATGAAATTAGGGGTTTAGTCTAGGGCGGAAATGCTTGTCAAGCACTTTAATCGCCTCGGCGTAAGTTACAGACGCCGTGTCGCAAAGCTTGCGTACACTTTTATACACTATGTCACCAGTATTGGCAAATAGAATGGCTCGCTTACGTTTTGCTTCCGTGATGCTGTTAGCTTCGAAGTAAAATTCGAGCTTCTCCTTGAAAATAGACCAATCCTCTAGGTCCTCCTTGAGTAGCATGGGACAGGTGCCACACATTCCCACAAAAACAGTTGGGGGCACAGCTGCTGGCTCAACCGTATCGTCCGAAGAAGACATTTCAAAAATGACTTCTAGGCCTAGGCCCTAGCTAGGCCGCCGAAAATAGGCGTTGGCTAAAAAGCAGAAACAGAAGCTCTAGCCTTACCAATATTACGTGGAACTCGTAAAAACATCTTCGCCAGAATTGTCTGAGGTGTACGGAGTGGTTATTATAAAAGAAAAGCCTACATGATACTTGATACACTTGGTTTATTTACTGAACACATTATACAACAAGACAACCGTTGAGCACGAGACAAGGAATGAGAAGAACTCTCTAGATCTAGAACCTGGCGTCGTCTGAGATACACCCACCAAACAGCAGGCCTGACAACCATGACGATGTTAAAGCGCCAACTAGTAGCAGGGGATAATGGCAGCCAACCTAAACTGGTGGCGGCAAATACAAACATACACCACAACAAGTTTGTCTAAACAATGTATTAAGCTATCATACACACCTGGAAATGCAGTAAGGCGAACCCTTTGGGTGTAAAAATGGCCTTGCTCTCTCTCCTATGGGGCCAGTCCACGCGCAAGTATCCGTACACGCGATACTGTCGAATGATTTGCTCTGTAAAGAAGTGAAGAATGGCATCAGAGTAAGTATAGGCCCCACTATAATTTTGTTTTTGTAATCATTTTTTGATATAATTATGATTGTAAGATGGGCCATCAAATTCCAATTCGCAACCTTCTCGTGGTTTGGCCCGTTATTGGGGGAGTTTTTCTCCCTGAAACTAATGGCGAGCTCTGGGTCGTCGTCGGGGACCCCAGCTCCCAAAAATTTAGCGAACTTAACGTAATTCCATGCCGAATAACACTTTTAGGACCAATCAGAAGAAATTGCTGAACAGTTGCTAGTGAACTTGCACTACCATATCCCAAACCAAGTTTAATATTACAACTATTTATGTTGTTGTTATCTATCTTACCTAATGTTTTGTGGAAGGTTCAAAGATGCTCGTTTAACACCATGCTCTGACAACCAACACAAATAAGCAAAATTAATTTTCTTACTAATAAGTCTTGCCGTCCGCAGACCACGAACCTATTGCTAAAATGTTCATATAAAGTTAACTTACGGATCCATGGACGATGTTGGTGTTGTGGGGAAACCCACAATAATGAGCTCTTGCCCTGGCTCGCGTTGTCCTGGGCCTGAGCGCCCCCGCCGCTCTTCGTCGTCTGGGAACTTTCCCCTTCCCTTTGACTACCTCCCCGACGGCGACGACAATGACAACACCGACGGATGATGACACTGACGGAGACAACCACGACGTGGGGGAACCCCTGCCCTCCCATACGCTTGTGGCTGGTTCTGACCAGCACAGGCATGTCCACCCCTTATGTCCCTCCCTTCGTCTCGATCAGCCAAGTTGCATAAATATGAGACGTTAAGCAATATCCAATCAAACTCTTCGGTACGGGAGTTATTATTGCTTCCTTCCAACCTTTGGGGAAAACAGATGTAGTCAGTGCAGTATTTATAATGTTAGTCAGCGCATTTATACAAAAGGGAAGAATATTTTAATAGTGTTAACGTTTACAAACAATTTGCTTACGATAAGACACTTTATTCTAATAGTAAATGCAATTGTGCTTCTAATGAACCCGGTCGTGAGTTCGAGCCTTAATTATTTCTTGTAAACAAATAAATTTTACAATTTCCAAATTAACATTTTCACATCAACAACAACAACAACACTTTAAAATCATCATAAGCTTTCAATTAGAGATGAGCTGATATTATAAAAGTCCGATATAGCGATTGAGAAGATGAAAAAAATCCGATATCGGATATTGAACCGATATTATTACTTTTATTGATAATTCTCATAGTACTACGTATGCTACGGGAAAAAAAGAAGGTAACTTGTACTGAGGTTCTAAATTAGCAACAAGACTTCGAAGCCTTGGTCCTCCACAACCTTAAATGCTCCACCATCTACGGCTATTATCTCAACTAGTGATTATGTGATGTTTTTGTAACGTTCACTGTCTAGGGAAATAGTCTTTTAGCATTAAACACGAGAATATCGTCATTTGCTGTGCCGGCTTTTTAGCAGAGGGCTGCTGTCATAGGCATAAGGTTGGGCCTTGGCCTGTTGTAGGCCTGGGGCTTCGGCGGTAACTCGCCCACACTCGCAAATGCACTAGCCTGGGCCTATGGGCCTGAAAAATCTTGACCCGTATAGCACCCATCAACCTCTTCTCATTGGCGTCATGATGCCCGGGGAATAGTCTGATAGCGTTATCTATAAAGACAAGAAAACACTTGGATTTGAGTTGGCCATAAGATGCAAATGACAAAAATGGTAATGCTTATAGGTCTGTGTAAAAACATCATTATAATCTAGTCAAAGTTTGTGAGTTTGATTCAAGTTTGAAGTGAGTTTATATTCCAAAATAAAGAAAGGTTTTTCTCAATAATTTCAGTCCTAAAGTTTAAAACTGGTAAGTCCTAGACCTACCAATATATATGCATGCGCAAGCCCTCCCAGGTCAAAATATTTTAGGTTATTTAGTAGGCCTATGACAATATATCTTTGGTTTTGGACGGTGCGTTTTAAGCCAAATTTTTCCAGCTTTTGTATAGGCATATTTCTTAGGCCTGATTTTTGTAATTTATCTGGAAACACTACCTACAATTTTGATGGTTTTAGAACTTTTGTTGTTTTTTTAGGGGGGATCAGGGGCCGCTTCACTGCCTTATTCTTCATTCTTAATTCAAGGTTCCCATCGTTCATCTTTGATGACAAATACAAATTTAACCTTGACGCGTAATAGCGTAATTCTTCTTCATTGAGTGGTTGTGTGGTCAGCCACTCCAAGTAGATCTCCGAAACAAATATTAACAATAATTGTAGTTATTTTTGTTGTTATAGGACAAAGTGATTTCATATTTTGTGAACAATAACTATTATAATCTTGAAATTTCATAAAGTTTTAATTTCTTCTCAAAGTACATACCTAATGAATAACTAATATTTGGTTTTGGGTAGGCCATTTGAAAGAGAATTGACCCAATGAGTACGCAGTCACAGCAATCAGTTGTTCAAATTCAAAAGCTAGCCCGACCACAAGACGCAATGGTACTGTGCGGGGATTTCAACTTTCCGGACATAAGTTGGCAGCCCTGCCCTCACAGCCCGTCCTCGTTGCCCCCCACTGTTCTCGAAAACACCAACGCAGACGCCGCCTTGGTATTCATTGATGCGGTGAATGAGCTTGACCTTCATCAATGGGTTCCTTTCACAACAAGAGGGGACAATTTCCTCGATCTTCTGTTTACAAACACTGAAGACATAAACTGTCAACGTGAGCCCCGCTGAACCAGCTGTCACCTCCGATCACATCGCTTTCCAAAGTAACATTTCCTTACCAAATGAAGACGGTAATTCCTATCGAAATGCGAAAAAACACCACAATACCACTCTCAATTAGAGTAAAGTCGATCACTTAAAGGGGTATTTAACCGCTTAACTCAAAAAATATATTTCATTCAGGCTAACTAGTTATGAATTTAGCAACTAACAGAAAATTTATTGGGGCCACCATGACCTCCCAAAAAATTGTCAAACATGACATTTTTCGAGCTGGGTCCCATCGGCAAAATTCTCCCAAAAGAAATAACATGGGGACGATCTTTATGCCCCGTGACCTTGGAGGATTTTGTTCCAAAAAAATATTGGCCATTATTGACGTACTCGACAGCCTTTTCTGTAAATTCTCTATATTTTGTTTTGTAATTTGGGCAAGTAGTTTGGCCAAAATATGCTGATAACCAAGATGGGGTGTGATTGTGGAATGCATATTTTTGCGTGTTTGAGGGTATATTTGGGCACAGTTTCAAGACACGATGTTATTACAGGGCATTTTATATTGGTACTATGCTCTAGTATCTATGTGGACCAAAAAAGAAGCAGGTTCAAGCCGATTTAGGAAATTTTCTAAAACACCAATTTTCCAATTTAATTTAAATCAAATAACTCTACGACAAGCAATAACGTTATTAATTTCTTATGCAAAGTAAACCTTTGAAATTCAATTTGAAATTCACATTTATATAGCAACCAGAAAATTTGATGGGCACTGATATCTTTACTGTTGTGTGCCCTAAAACCTCAATAACTAACTAACTAATTATTCAAATAAAAAATTGAACATTTGTTTGCACTCATCTATTTGTTGGTTGATGACTTTCTAAAAGTTATTTATTAATAATGATGATGTTTGAAGAACCCAAATCACAAATTTAATTTTTTAATTTTTCTTCTGCCCCTCCACACGATAACAATTTAGGTTTTGTACAACATACGGTAAAAGCTAAGCGCGTGCCAAGTAAAGACAACAATTTGACAACCTTGGGAAAAGAAGCTCAGTTATTTGATGTTTTTAGTTCTTTGGCATGTTTTTACACGATACTCTAGATTAAATTTTTAGAGAGCCTTCAAAATCGTTTTACTTGGACTACCTATATTACAATGCAACGAAAAATGATTGAAACGGACGGTACGGGCCGTACATATTTTTTCCAATTTCACAGAAATTTCTTAGCTCTGTACCCGTTAAAGCAAAGTTGTTCAGCTTCTTAACCCTTAAAATTAATTAAACATGTTGAACCTTTTGATTTTTTTAAAGACCTTTAAGGTGTGTATTTTCAAGTTCAATGAGTGCAATGTAGATCTAACATTTGTACTTTAAAGTAGTCCAGTCGATCTATTCCACACTTTTGACGTACTTGAAAGTATGTTTTTTTAAATGTATTTTTTGTTTTCCTAGTGATTTTACACAATATGCTTCTTAAAGGAATTGTTTGTGAAATTTAATACTTGCATATACTTCATTGCTGGTTGTTATTTCCATAGTGATTAACAACACTTTGTAAAAATATTAACATTAGAAAACAGATTTGAAATTCAAGAAGTATTGACTTTGTTATATCAATCAATGCGATTGTATTTGGGATTCAATCAAGCAATCAAAATCATATTATTGCATACTATAAATGGGCTACTATTGTGCAGTGCATCACGTAATCGATTTGTGAACAGGTACAATATTAGCTCTGGCAAAATAAATAAAGACAATACAGACATATGTTCTACCTGGCTTGGAGCCATCAAATTCCAACTCGCAACCTTCTCGTGGTTTGGCCCGTGATTAGGGGTTTTTCTCCCTGAAACTAATGGCGAGCTCTGGGTCGTCGTCGGGGAACTTTCCCTTTGACTACCTCGGCGACGACAATGACAACACAGACGGATGATGACACAGACGGAGACGACCACGACGTGGGGGAACCCCTGCTTTCCCCATTCGCTTGTGGCTGGTTCTGACCAGCACAGGCCTGTCCACCCCTTGTCCCCCCGCGTCATCCCTTACGTCCGTCCCTTCGTCTCGATTAGCCAAGTTGCAAAAATATGAGACGTTAAGCAATATCCAATAAATAATAAATTGGAGATGAGCGAGACCTATCTGCAGCTACCATGAGCCCATGATGAGACGGTGGGCAAGACCAATCGTCGAGTTTTACTTTACACTGTGCATAGCATAACCAACGTGGCCCTAATTCCTTTGCTCCAAACATGATGTCGAAACTTTAGCCCTTAGATCGAGGCATAATTAAACATGTTGAAAGTTCCACAAATTTATTGTCATACATACAATAGATCCTAGCGTATTTCAATCTACTACCTGCAGGTGTTGTGAGTGAAGTGAAATGCGCCGTGTAACAGTTGGTCCGTAAATGACCATAAAATTCAAAGATATAATAGTATCTTCGAAATTATAATATCGTCACGATGAACCTCACTACACATTTAAATTCAGCTCACGGCCAATTATTACCCATCTTAGAGTTCAAGTGCTATTGTCATCAACATGATTTTGAATAATTTTAATGCACTTGACGTGCAACAACGATATGACCTCGTCGCCCCGCACCTTTTGACTGCCATCTACACAGGCTACAGTACACGCGCACAGCTGCAGCCTCGCCTCGCAGTCGGTCTGATGTTCTTGTCGCAGGCGGACGTGTTTTGTCTTTGCTCTTCGCTCTGTTCTTGTTAGGCCTCCACAGTAAAAGTAGCTATAGCTTCTGTTGCTGCTGAATGTGTTGTATGTACAAGTCTTGACTGAAATGTCCTCGCATCGTTGTTTGCTTACTTCATGATCAGAGCTCCGTCTTTGAACTCATTCTGAAATGCAAACAGGTATACACATGATAACTCTATTGCAATTTCTGTCATGAAGTATTTTTCAAGTCGCAGTCTTTCTGCTGTTCTTGTCGCAGACGGATGTGTTTTGTATCCGCTCTTCGGTCTGTTCTTGCTGGGCCTTCACAACACGAGGAGTCCGCTTCTGTTATTGCTGAATAAGTTGTTTGAGCAAGTCTTCGCTGTTTTGTCCTCGCATCGTTCTGTTTAATGTGTGTTAACCTCAGGAGATTCTGTCCAGATAGAACTGATTGTTCACTCTTTGCTCTGCACTGCTTGTCAGGGAAGTGTCCGTTATCTCAGTGCTGTGCTCTAAACAGACCGAGGGGTTAATGCTAGAAACGTGTGAGGTTCTGTTCTGTGTGGGATAACATTGAGCTTTCCAATGTCGTTCTATCTTTATCTCTGGTCTCGAAACAAATTTGTGGGATATGAAATGCTACGTGTTACAGAAGCTTCATCCATAATAACAGTACTTACTTAGTTTACTCTACTTAACACCCACACTCATTTGCAGCAAAGTCTCGCCTCGCAGTCGGTCGGTTGTTCTTGTCGCAGGCGGACGTGTTTTGTCTCCGCTCTCCTGTATGTTCTTGTTTTGCCTCCACAATAGAGATTGCTTCTGTTAATGTTAAATATGTTCTTTGTTGTTGTGTTGACTGAAATGTAATAATAAATATATATAATAATAATATATATAATATAATAATAAATAAAGTCAATAAAGAAAATGGCTTGCATGGCCGTTTACATACAAAACGACTGGTAGAGGAGTTTCGGTTGCAACGACCCATTGATGGAAATGTTGTAAGTAATTAGCTTTGTTCTTTTTTTCATCATTTCCATGTTCGTTAGGATTTATCTCCAAAGTCTTCATGCTTATTTTGCATGTGCTTACGAAACGAATTTAGTTTTTTAAAGTACCTGTTACAACCATCGCCTATGCATCTGTATTCGTTTAAACTATGGGTTAAACGTAAATGAAAACACAATGTTTTAATTTTGTAACCCCTTTGCAAACAAAGCAAAGTGGCATAATGCCCAGTTAAAAAATACAGATCTATGGTATAATAAAAAATCCGATAATATGGTGATTTTCGGTATTTAATACAGTGAATCAACAAAATATATGATAATCAGTCATTAAGTTATACTTTAGAGAGTAGCCTTCAAAGAGGATTCTATTTCAAAACTCACCTCGTCAACGCACACAAATAATGCAGTGATATTTTCCAATGTCAAACCAACAGCTATGGTGAGGAATATCTATATATGAATATCAGTTTAGTCTTCAACACTGAACTATACAACCATTCTCTACAAAGATGTGGTTGCATGAAGTCCGGTTTCTGAGCTGGGATGACTGCTGTCTCAGTCGCCCGTGGCTGGATCTATCCAGCACTGGCCTTCTTCGTTATGTAGGTTCATCTCACTTCCCATAAGTTCATTGATTGCTTGGATATTGCTTAACGTCTCATATTTATGCAACTTGGCTAATCGAGACGAAGGGTGGGTCGTAAGGGGTGACGCGGGGGGACAAGGGGTGGACAGGCCTGTGCTGGTCAGAACCAGCCACATGCGTATGGGGAGGGCAGAGGTTTCCCCACGTCGTGGTCGTCTCCGTCTGTGTCATCATCCGTCTGTGTTGTCATTGTCGTCGCCGTCGGGGAGGTAGTCAAAGGGAAGGGGGAAATATCACATCACATCAATAGCCATCATTTGCTACTGCAATTTTGTCACAAATATATTTTGGGACTTTCTTCATTTCCTCTTCTAGGTTGTACTTGTCAGTTCCAGCAGCTAGCAGCCACGTATTGTATGGATCTGAAACAAGTAAATAATATTTGTTAGTAACAAACGTACATTATTTTATTATTAACTTGTTAGTGATTCAAATAATTTGGTATATCTCAAACAGTTTGTTTCATATTCATAAATCATATTGAACACACAAGTCATGGGCCTATATGCGTCCAAGCTTTGCGTTAAACGCAAATAAAAACACAATTTCTTAATAGTTGTAAAATGACTGCAACAAACGAAGCAGTGAGGCATGATGCTTTAATGAAGCTATAGACATAAGGCAATTACTGGTATACACCGAGAGAGAAAAGATAAAGAAATGATAATTACTGGTACTGAACCAACATTTTGCCGACCGACGAAATGTCACAGGGCATGGACAGGAATGAGTGGGAGACATATCACTACTGGACGGCGATATGTACGACTCTAAAATGCTCGCATAATAAAACAACAAAGTTTTTAAGGCACAAAAGATAGGCTTATCATGTAAATAATTATGGTTGGGTCTATTACGTATATACGCCACTCAGTAATGCTTGAGATCATAAGTGGTTGTGCCCTACTCATATTTTTTGATATTCACCTCTTCTGGGTAGTTGGCATGTAAAGCATGGAATGCCTTGAAGCATGTATCTATGGCCTTAAGGGGCGATTCCAATTTGAACTTGTTATCGTCTATGCATACATACGAGGCCGTGATGGAACTCGTAGTCAGGCCAATCACTACGGTCAGAGGCTGGGCCGTAAGCTTCAGTTCTGCAAGTTTTTCTCTGCGGCTGTCTAAAGCAGGTTGAAGCTCGCCAATCGTGTGAGAAGAATAGAATTGAAAAATTAAAATACATTGCAAGGCCAAGCAAATTACAAATTGAAATCAAAGCTGCCGTTTTCACGTACTCAATCTTTATTTATAATTTGAAGTAACTAATAAGGCAATTGCGGGGCTCTGTGAACAGAGAATTTAAATTTAAGTCGAGTTAAAGTTTAGTAAAATGTATGAGCATTCGAGTTAAATTCGAGTGAATCCTTATGAGTCAGTGTCGGAAGAAACTTAAAGTCCCACCAGGAGCTTCCGTTACCTTTGAAGACATCACTTCTGAAGAGCGCGAGATCTCTCGCTTCTGCTTACAGTGCGGCCAGACCGCGAACCTCTGGGAATTGTTTTGAGCGTATTAGACATGCGTTTTTTGTGACCTATTTGTATCATTTTTGTCCATATTAGATAGGGAATTCAGTCTGCAAAATTCAAAGTCTATGCTGTTAATGAGTAGAAGCAATTAAAAATGCTTTTTAAACTAATTCGACCATGCTGAATTCAAAAAACAATGTTATCAAAACCAAAAATGGCTCCTTCACCTCCAAAACTCAAAATTTTGGATATCAAGAAATCATTTTTTAAAGTTTTGTTTTACTGTTGTAGGATGCAATTAAATATGCTGTTTTAACTAATTCGATCATGCTGAATTCAAAAACAATGTTGGCGAAACCAAAAATGGCTCCTTCACCTTCAAAACTTCAACTTTTGGAAATCGAGAAATCCTCTTTTGTTTGTTTTACTATCTATTTAAAAAAAAATGTTTTTATAAAATATGAAGTAAATAATAATGATATCTTCTCTATCAAGAATTAAGATCTAAACCAGCCACCTGACATACCCTGACAGTCTTACGCTAAGAGTATTAATACCTTGTCTTATAGGTGTTGGTTCGAAGTTTAACTTTGTTTGAAATATAGAATTATTCGCATTTTTGTGCATTATACCTGCATGAAGTATGTGTCATTCTGTTTTATTATAGTTGAATGCGTTAAAACTAATTCATGTGAGATACCAAGAAGTGAGTTGTAGACAAACAAACCGTTTTAACCCAACACATTACGTGCGCCGATCAATCTGAATCGTCCATTTCTGGAAAGAGTCGCATAGATTAGGTTCACCACAGTATAAGAATTACATTTATTTAGTTATGTGACTACATTTAAATAATATTGAAGAATAGTATTGTATATTATAGTGTAATATATTAAAAAAATCAATAAAACTCTTGCTGCGATTCTGTTAATTTTCACGAACCATTTATAGTGGGTAGTATTGAATTATATTTAAATATTTTATTTTACATTAATTGTAGAATTTACATTTTGTTAACCTATTTCGATCAGTGTCGGTTGCATGTAATGCATGTAAATGTAATGTAAAAGATCCAAATTCTTATCATGTCTGCATTGATATTCGAACATCCTCGTTCTAGTTCAAAACACTTGCATGCATCAGTGCATGGCATCCCTGTTTTTTTTTTACACCCACACCTATTAGTTGAGCAACCAATTTTGTAGCTACAAGAAATAACTTCAGCACATCAAACTGGAATAGCATCCGTGGTCATTAGAATAGGGGTGATATCGCACCCAGTAATGTTCTACACAAATTTGCGTGGGTGATATTTTTGGTGTTCCTATTGGGGGAAAATGAGAATATTATAGCACATACTTGTTGTTAAAAATAACTTATAATGTAATAACAAAATAACCCTCAGCAGTAAAAGTACCTCGGGTTTCTCGATAGTTTTCCATATTATAGTTTGGTAGTGACATCTTAATATGCCAATGGAGTGCATTACTTGTTGGAGTAACACGATATATGCCAATTATATTATGAAAACCTTTAGATATTGCATTATTAATGCGAGCAAACGCGACTAAAGAATTTTATCGTACTTGTTCATATAGGTATTTAATCATTTGTATGTGTAACGTATTTGTATTGTTTTGAATAGTATATTTTTGAATTGTTTAGTTTTAGTTATACCTAACACTTGTGGGTTTTGATACCTGTTGTTAGAGATAAATAAATAAAATAACCTACGTATTTCACATAGTTGACTTTTTCTCTGTCTTTTAAAGCATTTACAAATATACCTTTTTCTTTGTCTGAAGGTGTCTGTAAATCGCCATTTTTCGACGACTGAGAGATAAGACAAGGGCTCAAGACGTAACTGTCAGAAAACAACTATGCAGTCATAACACAAGCTCAAACCAGACTAAAAGAAAAAATTGACAATCTATAATGCTGTAAAGTAATTAACAAATTATTTGTTTTAAATTGAACATCTACTGATTAGGCCTAAATGAAAAGACTACTCATTAATCTCAAATTACATGCATTATCAATTATCATGAACACGCCCTTGAAAATGTTGAAAGAGGCTGACTTTATGGACTTATTGGTTTAGTGTTATACGTGTAAGAAACTGTGGGGGCCTGGAAAGAACACCAATGTTTCTGTTCGATGTTGATTGTTACAATGCACCGACAGTGTTGGTTCCAGCGACTCTGATTCGCGAGGTCCCGGTTTCAAATCCCGTCGAGACCGGCAATCCTGACTGGTGGTTTTTTCCGAGGTTTTCCTCAGTCGTTAATGCTAATGCAAGGGATTGAGTCCTCTTAATCAGCCCTCGGACATCCCTTCACAATTGTCATATCCACAACAAACCTAGTTAGACACCTGAAGAGGGGCATGAATTGCACCCTGGGCAGGCTTCCCACAAACATTATTTAATTATGTTACAATGCGGTCAAATTACAGTCTCCAAATAACCTTGAAGCGTAATATGCCACTCTGTCTACTAGCGGCGTAGCTGAGCATTTCCTGTCACCAACACAACACACTACTCCGCGCACTGCTTATATTAGGCCTTACTTTGAAACAATGAGAGTTTGTTCCATGTTTTTAACACAGCACATGAGCGTAGGGCTTACAGTATTATAAGACTAAGATGTAAGTGATTACATACCTTCAAATCACGTAGACGTAGTGCAGGTATATCACATAACTATAGCTGGTTTTTATAACAAGATCCACTGTCAGCAATGAACCCTTCCATAAAAAAAAACACTGCTAATGGCAATGATTATTTACGTTTACGACTGAGTAGAGTGGACCGCGGAGGGAGGCTAGGCGACCAAGGCCGAGAGCCAATCAGCGCCGCGGGTTGATGCTGGCGGCACCCGCAGGGGATTAGCGCGACAGAAATCTAGTTGCGCATTGTCTCAGTAAACAATTAAAACCGTCGATTGGTATGTTGAAACTAGGGCCGATTTGGCCCGCGTGTTCTACATAGACATAGACAGATTTTGGTGAAATATTACTATCCCAAATCTTTCCAATCAGGAGATATATTGATGTACAAATTTGGGTTAAAAAATAACGCAACAAAAATTGAGATAAAAGTGGCACTAAAGCCCTAGAAACTACACGTAGGCCAAAAGTAGGTTACACTTATTAAACCTAGATATCTATTACGATTTGTGAATTTTTTTCAAATTTTTCGCATGTTTATTTTACGAGTAATTGAATATTTTAATAAGTGGTACCAGATTTGGGTTTTTGGTACCCTTTTGGTACTTCTACTCAAAGTATACTTTGCCAACATTGGTAGGTAGATGAAGAAGTATTGCCTGAAGATAAAAAACCATTTTGGCAGCTTCTACCCTAAAAATGTTGTACGATTGACTTCTAGAAGGCTTTTGGATATAATTGCCCTCTCTATATTCAAGATAGCCATTTTGTTGCCAACATCATTAACTGTTATCTTGAGCATTTGAATAACCATAAAAAAAATATATATTTATATATATACCTTCCCATCAAAAGAAAGCTGTGCGTATTCTAAAAAAAAACGTATCTTAAGGTCTATTTGATAATAAGACGGACTGTATTTATGTATTTGGACGTATAACAAGTACACCAGTGGCGAGCGGTGAGGTATGCAGGTGGGAATGCACTTGCTGCCTTCTAGTCAAATTAATGCGGCAACACTGGGGTCTGTTTTTTTAATCACGCAAAATGCCTGGAAAACGAATCCAAGAAACTTAAAACTTAAATGAACTGTTGTACGAAAATAGTTTCATTCTGCCACTTACCCAATGTCTGCATTCTTCAAGTGCTGCTATGCGATGGCTGATGATTGTTGGGCATTGAAGCACGGGTAAATTACTATTAACTTTAAGCTTCAATAATGTTTTGTTAAACTATGTTTTGGGAATGTTTTAAACGTTCACTATGCCTATACAACAATTTACAATGAGTTCTGGTTTACAACTTCAATTATGTGTTGCGGAATTGGGTAGTGATTGATGATGAACAAGCTTACACTGAAACACCTACATGTAGTTTTTTTTTTTAAGAAAGTGTTCTATTACTTTAGCAACAAAGTTATCTCGACCAGTTTTCAAAAACTTATGCACCTTTTTTTTCGATTGACATAAGACCTAGCATCAACATTTGGTCTTGGCCAGTCAAGTTCCTTGCATATGTTTTTATTCTCTTAAGCGCAGAGAATTATCGTTCTACCGCAGCACGTTTTGCAGGAATGGTCAGTATTAGTAGACAAAGTTTGTTTAATTGTGGCATCGCCTCGTACAATTCGCTTACTTTAAGGAACTTTGATATCTAGATGATTTTCGTGTTTAAATCCGGCGATAAATATGTTGACATTAGCTCGCTCCGAAGGCGGGGGAAATAAAAAAACTTGCCGTAACTTGTCTTCACGGTCTCAAATGCTTTCTCTGGAATTGCTTTCTTGTACTCTTTGTGATTTGACGGATCAATGAGCTCTAAAAACTGATTTTTTTTAGATCGTCAAACCATTTTTCAATTTGCTCAACGATGCTATCTATTGTCTCATTATCTCGTAATATATGCGTCGATAACAAGTTTTAATGTCCCCGGACATTAGTGTTTTGCAGAGTTTGTTTGACACAGGCGTATAGATTCACGTGTCAGCCTGCTCGCGGTTCTATCCCCCGCCCCTACTTCGCTCCCGAACACTTGATGTTCCGTACTGACAAGTCTGATGTCTGATGTCTGAGCTGAAACCGGTTCCGAATCCCACTACTCAATGTCATCATCTCTTATTTGTACCGTACGTCAACTGTTGTCAAAGAAAAAATTCTTTATCATTGCTGCCCAGACATTTGGGTGTGGACCTACACGGTCATTAAGGACTCTATGAAACGACTCCATGTCGTTGTTCGTCCGCCTCTCCTGGCCATTAACGCTTATTTTCACCGGCCCCACGCCTTCAATCCACGTGTTTCGGACGTACTGGATAAAGACGGTGAATCGTTCGTCCAGACCGTTTCTCCCCTTCACCCACCCGAATTTTGTTGGCTGGCAAAAGTGGCAGTGCCATTGCCATCAGTACAGCACTTTTGGCCAGGTTGGTGTGTTCGACGTATTCCACCATACCAATGGTCTGGATTTTGGTCCACAGCGCCTAAAAACAAATCAATTTAAGCATATTAGGATAAAAACATTCATCACGCTTCATATATATATAAACGCAGTAAATTCTTATATTGAACAATGCTAGTACTATCAACCAAAATGTGGGAGACCCAAGTTCAAACAACAACAACAAAAATAAATCGATATTTTTTTAAGAACAAAAGCATTCGTAAGCACCAATTGGAAAAAGCACAACACGCACATGTAAATAAACATCTCTCTCTAGCATGTCTACAAATCTGAGAATTTTCGACCAAAGGGTGTCCGTTGTACATTGGAACTATGGAAGAATGTTTCGGCGATATTTTAGGCTTTTTCGACTAGTCCCTAAAGACAATATCATCAACTTTGTCAGCATTTATCAATTTATAATCTGCAAGTTGAAGATGTTTTACTTTTAGCAGAAATGTCTTCATATTGTTTTTATCGATGTGTTGCAAGTGGTGCAACCTTGTGATACAAAGCGTTTCCACCCCTTTGAGTGACAGGTCATGTAATTTTGTTTAAAACTTATTCTTGATAGCTGCAAGACTTTGCTCGTGAACAACTGCACGACACCATTCGAAGCATATGCATATAGCATGTATGGCGTCATTGTTTATTACACTATTACATACAACTGTTCGATACGGAAGCATCTCAAATATGAATTAATTATATTTATTTGTAGTTGTCCCATTCGATAATTGTTTTTATTATTTCAAGATTGTGCTTTTATTATGTTTTCACGTGTTGCTGTAGACCTAATAAAAGTCCATGTTTACACCTTGCAACGACTGGCTCAAGTATGGCGAAGTATTTTAATTTTATCTGTAGAGATATAATGAAAACAGTGTTTGAAGCTGCACACAGAAGTTGGTAAGCAAGTGGTTTTGTTTTTGCATTTGATGTTGTCGAAAGTGATTTCAATGCAGCCGTAATTGTAAAGAGATTGTCATTAAAGATCTGAATACTCTTGTATAAGATGGGGCCTTCAAATCCCAACTCGACACCTTCTCGCGGTTTGGCCCGTGAATAGGAGAGTTTTACTCCCTGAAACTTATGGCGAGCTCTGGGTCGTCGTCGGGGAACCCCTTCCCTTTGACTACCTCCCCGACGGCGACGACAAAGACCACACGGACGGATGATGACACAGACGAGACGACCACGACGTGGGGGAACCCCTGCCCTCCCCATATGCTTGTGGCTGGTTCTGACCAGCACAGGCCTGTCCACTTCTTGTCCCCCCGCGTCATCCCTTACGTCCCTCCCTTCGTCTCGATTAGCCAAGTTAAAATCTTGCATAAATATGAGACGTAAAGCAATTTCCAATCAAAAACCATCTGGTTTTGCTCAGCATTGGTATGTTTGGGACAATTTTTTGTCTTAGAACACTTTCCCTAACAAACTTGATAATAGATTTTACTGTTCCAATTATGTTTCGAATTTCACTTACTTTGTTCAGACCATTAACTACAAAGTTAAGTTTGTGTGAAGCACAGTGAAATAATTGTGCTTTTTCAAACCTAACCTCTGTACCAATGAGCAAGTGATGGCAGAGATTTGTGACTCAGAAACAACGAAGGGTTGCAAATTTCCATGTGCATCGCTTATGAGCGCCCGCACAGTGCCCAAGAGCTTGCGCTGCACAATTATAGTTTTAGTTCCCTCTTTGCGTGGGCCCTTGTACAACAAATACTTATCATATGCCGGCCACGGCAAAGTGTTCGGCGCACTTATACTATCCTACCTCTCTTCATCACATTTCGATGGACTTGACATTGCAAATAAAATAATCAAATATTTAATTAAAACTCGGATAAAGAAAATCTCGAGATAATGCTTAACTAGTAAATCACGTTTTTTCGCCACTGATGACACAACAATTCCACTTGGTAGTACAAACAAAACCTTACTGCAGCGGTCGTGGACGTCGGACAGGCGAGACGAGACGGACCACGTCTTTTGTCAAGGCATGGTACCGTTAGACCTGTGGTTAGAAGGTGGGTGGCAGAGGCAGTTTATTTCTGTTTTGAGTTTGGTGGGGCGGTTGGGGAAGATTCTTTCGGTACAATGAACCTTCAAATTGAAGCCACATGGGGGAAAAATCGGCAGAGAAGCGAGAGACTGAGCTCTTGTCGCAAAGTCAACGACGTTCGAAAAAAAGGAGTTTGGGTATACAGTAGCGCAAAAGTGCGCTTCTTTCACGCTACAGCTACGTTAAAAAGTAGCATGCTTTTGCTACAAATGTTCAAATAGGTTTATGTTAAATTGCACCAATACGTCTGTAGGCCTATTCCCATCAGCAATTGCCATAGTAAAACATGACTTAGTGGGCATTAACCAAGATTTGATTAAAAAATTTGTGGATATAGGATCAATACTAAGATAGAACTTCATGTTAAATATTACATTGCTCCTTGACAAGTTTGTGTTCATAACTTGGACTGTAGTTTTTTTTTACCTGCTACCTTATGACCCTTATGTAATCTTGTGTGTTGCAGTGTGGAATGTGCATTTCACTCATTTGTCTAGTGCTGTATTGATGGTTATCCCTATTATAAGTTATTGCGCTATCCTGCCTAGGTGTAAGTTTAAGAACTTCATAAAATATATAGGTGTTAGTATAAGAACTCCATAAATATATAAACAAGGAACTGTCAAAGTCTTCAGAGCTTTAAAGGTTATTAAACATGATTCCCTATAACCTAGACCGTCAATTATACGTATCGCCTGGTTTTGCATTATAAATATTATTAAGGTCGGAAGTAGACCCCCAGAATGTATACCATACTGTATTATTGATCGAGGTATGCATGATATACAGTTTTTGCTCTGTGGCTGCTGATTGTTTTTTTGATTACCCGATAGCATAACATGCCGAGTTTATCTTAGAAATTATTTTGTTTATGTGAGATTCCAGTTAACATTTTCATCAGTAAATACTCCTAAGAATGAGATATCTACTACATTATTTATTTTAGTATTCTCTCTATTGCTATTTAGGATACTGAGTATTTAAACTTTGTCTAAATTGAATTCTGAAAGTTAAGTTTGAGTTTCATGAAAGTTAGTAAAACTTTGGTTTATCATTCATCGAGTGTCTATTACTCTCTGGAGAGAGAAAAGTAAAAAGGGCTACATTTTCGTTCAGCAATACGAATGACACGATTCCTGTCTCAATGTTTAGTTTCCGCTCGGTAGTGATCACATTTACTATATGGTTTTGAAGTCCCCACTAATAACGTGTGTACCGACGTCTCGATTGTTTGATATCGGACAACCCACTTGAAACATTTGCGTTACAAAACGATGAAACTTATTTCGAAGTGACTAGCGGCGGCGGCAGGGTAGAAGAAGCCAAAAGGGGATTCTGCTACATCCAGCAAATCCTTGAGATGATCTTGACAGAGGCATGAGAACCCTCTTCCAAGAGAGTCTCAAAGTCGTGTGTATCATACCACGTTTAGTCCAAATAGTAGGCTTAGGCCCGTGATTAGGGTAGTTCTTCTCCCTGAAACTAATGGCGAGCTCTGGGTCGTCGTCGTGGAACGACACGTGTTTTTGTCCGCGCTCTTCGCTCTGGTATCATTGGGCCTCCACAGTACACAGAGTTAGCTTCTGCTCTTCTGTATGTGCTGCTTGTTCAAGTCTTTGCTGCGTCCTCGTTCTCAATCATCATTCTGTTGAATGTTTGTTCTCTTCGGAGGTTGTCTGTTCTGGCCAGACTAGAAGGTTTACTTATTTCTTTACTTTTTCTTTTTTAGTGATTGGTCTTAGATGTGACTCCTTTTCGACCAGTTTGTCATGCAACTTAGAGAGGCATCCAAGAACTTAGAGCTCAAGAAAAGGTGTCCATTCAAGAAGCAAGGAAAAGGTGCCGAGAATTTGCTGCCCCGGAATTAAGTAAATCCTTTGCTGAATCTGTCAAGAGCAAGCCATCAGGTTCTACATTTGTTTAGAGTGCAATGGTGTCCAAAGAAAAGGGAAGCACGGAAGAAGCTAAAATGGTTGCGATACAAGTACAAAGTGAAGAAACGATCATCCAAACGAATTCAGTGTAGAATGAGCTCCGAGATACTATTAAGAGTCTCAAAGAGACAATAGACCGCCAACAACAACTTTTGGACATACAAGAAAAACGTATTCAACAACAGAACGTCATGATTAAAGAACTTGTATCAAAGCTAGACCGTACTCCTTCCGAACCGAAAAAAGGGCAAGAAGGGTAAAGATCATAATATACTCTTATATATCTAAACGTCAGTGTACCTTGCGTGCAGCTTTGATATGACCTCGCCGCCCCGCACCTTTTGACTACAACGTGCACGTACACAGCAGGGAGCCTCGCTCGCAGTCGCTCAGTTTTCTTGTCCCAGGCGGACGTGTTTTGTTCCATGTTCTTTGCTCTGGTCTCATTGGGCCCTCCACAGCACACAGAGTTAGCTTCTGTTGCTGCTGTATGTGTTGTTTGTTCAAGTCTTTCCTGTGTCCTCGTTCTCATTCATCATTCTTTTTATTGTTGTTGTCTGTCTAGACTGAAAGGGTTTAGTTCTCACTTTATTCTTTCCTGTTTCGTCATCCATGTTGTGCTCCGCTTTTCCGTCCGTGTAGCCTGAAGAGTTGATTTTAATAGTGCTAAGTTCGTTCGTTCAATGTGAGAAAAAAGCCTTGACACGGTTTATTAAGTCTTTTTTCGTTTTTATTCCGCCTTGTTCAGACTCACAGTACTAAATTGGCTTCTGTTTCTTTTTGAATGTGTTAGTTAAATGTCTGTTTTCTTTAAGGGGTTGTCGTTCCTTTCAGACTGAAGGGTTTTGTTTGCTACTCAGAAAAGCGGGGATCTCATGTTGTTCTCCGTCTTTTCCGCCCGCACAGGTTGACAGTTAGTTTGGTCGGGTTTTCTCTGTTCAGGCGAATAAATTTTTGACACCTATGTGGGCGGTTTTTCTGTGCGTTTTTTGTTTTTGTATAGAGTTAACTTTAATTTATATCTAAATCAAACCTCTTGGATTCATGTGCAAATTCATCAAGTTCGAGTGGTGGCCTTCTTGGGAGGGTGGTTGTGTTTTTCCTTTTACCGTTTTACGGGGGTGCTAGTGTTAGTGTTTTGGTTTTGGTTTTTTTTTTGTTTAGTTCCCCGGGGTTAAAATTTTCTCCGTTCCAGGGCCCCCGGTGTCCCCCCCGGTCAATACATTTTAAATGTGTTTTTCCCCCCCCCCGAAACCAAAACCACGGGGGCTGAGGTCCATGAAGGGTCTTCAGCCCCTTTCACCTCGACCCGGTCAAGTGGTGCCATCCAGGGAGGGTGGCCAGAACACGGTGTACGGGAGATAGGGGGGGCTCAGGTCTATTGGGCCTTGATCTCCGCGCACTCAGGAAAGGTCCCTTCCGTCACGGGAGGGGGACAGTCACGAGGTAGCGGGGTCACGCTGACCTCTTTCCCCCAGGTCCGGTGTTAAACTTACCAAGGGAACGGACAACAAACGCATCCGTCAAAACCTGAGGGTTACGGCACGGTGACGGCGATCCCCGATGACCTGGTCGGCATATTTTTAAAGGGTTCGGGAAGGGGGGCCCCCGCTCTTTCAGATTGACCTCAAAAAACACATACCGTCGTATGTAATCGTGGGGGGGTACTCGCGCCCTGGTAACTTACGAGGGGAAACCAAAACGTGTTCATTTTCCCACTGCCCCGATCATTTTAGGGCTGAGTGTCGCGCTGCTCGCAGACCCACTCAACTCCCCTCTGGTAAAACATCTGGCCCCCCACGTGGCCGGCTGGGGTTTTCACGGGCACCCCTGTCTCGCGGCGGCACCGCGGCCAAGGCCCTCTCGTCTCGTTTCGCCCCCAAACCCCCCGACCAACGGGGGTGGCCGAGGCCCTCCAATACAGGGTGTCCACCGGCTTTTGCCCCCGCCTGTCAAATCCGACCCGTGCTCGAGCCCCCCGCGACTGAATCGTGGGTGTCGCCTGCGTCTCCCGCGCGACTGCGTCGCCCGCGAAGTCCACGCACCCGCGAAGTCCGCGTCGCCCGCAAAGGGTCCGCGTCGCCCGCGAAGTCCGCGTCGCCCGCAAAAGTCCCCGTCGCCTCGACGTCGCCACACCCCAAAAAAGACCCCGAAAACGTCAAAGGCCTCGCGGCTGCCAAAACCTTGTAACGCTTCCTGCTGTTCCCTGAAGTTTCGAGGGGACGATGCAAAACGATCTTTTTCCCCTCCTGTGACGACTCGTCGCCTCCGGTAGCAGTCGCGGGGCCCAAAAAAACGTGGTCCAGGCTTTCCCGCCTCTTTCACGCGCCCCCGCCCCCGGTCTCCTGGCGTCGCTTCGCGAGGGGCTGAGGAGCGGTCGCGATTCGCCAAGTACAAAAGGGGACCGTCCCAGTCGCCGCCGTCCTTTGTGGGGGGAAAACATGGACCAGGCGATGTGTCCCTGAACTCCCCTTTAGGTTTTGCCTGCCCCCCGTGGCACTTTTTCCCGCCGAGGGGGGGAGGTCGCAGTTCACCTCACTCTCGTTACCGTGCCGTCGCATGACGACGAGACTCATTTAAATCTCGCTTTCATTAAGCCAGGATTTCCCCCCCAACCGTTAATCCAGGACTTTGCGGTACCACAGACTTAGCATCCGGGGCCTCGCCGAGACTTGGGGCGTCCCCTCGCCTAAACGTGCGGGGGGGGGCCTATACAGTCCAAAACCGGCGTGATGCCAAAACCCCACCTTTTGCCGCCACGTGGAGGCGTGCCTTGTCGTCGACTCTGCCCCTCGCCCCCTTCATCCCGTGCCCGCGCTTTTTCCAGCTCATGAAGCCATTCTTTGCTCCATCCCTCCGCAAAGGGGGCGTCTTGGCGCCCTTTCTTTATGTTCCCTCCTTCCTCTCCCTTGCTTCCCACACGGACTTCCTTGAAATGAAACCCACTTTTCCCCCCTTTTGTCCCAGGGCGACCTAAAAGCCCGCAATTCCTTTGGGGGGTGTAGAGTCAAATGCAAACGGCGTCCTTTTTGGCTGACATGTCCTCGATTTTTTCCGGTCTACCGCCCTATTCAATGATGGTCCCACTTTCATCGGCAGCAGGTGCTTCTATACCAGACCAATTTGGGAGTGAGAACCTTTCGGGCGGTTCGTGACATCACTATTGGGCCTTTTTGGCATGACCACCTCCCCTGCTCTGCCCACTGACGCTGTCATTCCCCCCTCCCCCTCGACCTCGCTACAAAAAGGTGAAGGATTTTCTCCCCGGTGACTGGAAAACATACCGCCAGACTTTCTCCCCCTCCCCCCCCTTTTACTTTCGCTTCCTCGTGGGGGGGTATTCGCGCCAATGTGAACGGTTGGTTGCTTCTCAAGCAGGCAAAAAGCTGTGGCGGTGCCTCTCAAGAAACAATCGACACACACGGCGTCGCTCCCGCCTTTTGTCATCGGGGCCTTATCCGGAGAAAAGACAAAATTTTCTAGGTTTAAGCAGGGTGGTATCCTGCCCTGAAAAATGAATGGAATCGGCTCAACGCCCACATCGACGGCGATGTCCCGCCCCACCGCGAAATTCTTGGACTTCTGCCTTGCGTTCTTGATTATCGCAAAGGAAGGGAAGTTTTCTGGCCCAAATTTGGTGTTTGACGGGCCAGTACTCGCGCTGACTCTCCCCCTGTTGTCAATGGGCTGTGTTTGCCACCGAAGGGACAAGGCTCGGGTCTTTGCCTCCCCCTTTGATTCTGTACATAGTTTTTTTCCCCAATCCCCTCTTTTGGAGGGGGTTTTCGCGACCTTTTGAGGGGGGGTAAAATTTTCCCGGGCACCGGCCCATCCTCTGTCCGGAGCCCCTCCCCCTGGTTGTGTCCCCCCTTTCCCCGAAATAGTCCGGCCTATTAACTGGGGAAAAAGTTTTCAAGGGTTTGTCTGTGGGCCGCTACAGGCAGCTGGGGAGGATGGCATTACCGTCTCTGATTTTGGGCGGCTCCTACCCTGTTTTTTTCTTGCCCACTTGGCACGTCTTTTTCGGGTGGCCTCGATCTCGGGTACCCCCCTGACTGTTTTCCTGGCCCTTGTGTGATGCTTTCCCAAAATCGCCTCAGGGGGCCAGGGCCCGGTAATTATGGCCCATCAGCTATTAAGTGTTGTGGGCAAAGTTCTTGAGAAGATAGTCCCCGGCCCCCTGTTTACCTTTTTCGAGCTTCAGGGTGTCCTCCAAGGGAAAAGACTGGGTTTGTCCCGGGCGGACCGTTCTGCCCTGTTGCTCGCCTTGTCCCCCGGAAGTCACATCCCCCTTAAATGAGGCCCCTGTGTTACTGGCCGCTTTCCTAACTTTCACGGGCATTTTACAAGGTCTGGCACGCGGTCTTGTCTACAACTGATCACCTTGGGTTTCCTCTCCTCTGGGGCCGTTTCCCCCCGCTTTCCTAAACCCCCCAACGGGGCGGGTCCGAGTGGAGGGGATCTTTCAGCACCGTTCTCTCTCCCGCCGGATTTTTCCCCCCCGGTTCTTGCCTTTTTTTTCCCCCCTCCCTATTCATCTCTGCCCCCGATTCCCATTCCACGTCACGCGCGTCCCCGTCCCTAGGCCAGTACGCGATACAAAAGGGGCGTACTGGTGTCCCCCCGGTCTCCCCCCGGGCGCCTTTTCGGTGGCTTCAAAAATGCAGTTGGACATTTCAAAACTTTGGAGGGGGGCGGTTGGAGAGTCCCCCTAATGCCTCCAAGACTCAACTCCTGCTCTTTTTGGATCGCACAAAACTCGGAAAAAATTTTCCCCAAATGCCCATGCGTCGCTCCATCACGCTGGGTGACCAGGTTTTTTTTCTCCCCGCCGCGAAATACCTGGGAGTGACTTTCCCACCGCCACTTTGATTGGGCTGCCCACACCAGGGACATATGTTTGCGGGCGAGGGGGCATGAACCTCCTCGTGATGCGCGGGGCCGTGTCCCGGGGGTGTAATTTTTGGACACTCCGCCTACAAAACCGGGTTCCCGCCCCCTTGTTCGAAAAACCTACTGCTGCTCTTGCGCCATCCTTGGTCGACCTTCGGGGTTACCTGCTCCTAGGCTCGTATCCTGCGTCGTATTTCCCCCTGCACCCTGCCACGCGCAACGGGGAGGTGTACGACGTAACAGGGTTGAACCCTTGCCGGTGCGACTTGAGCTCGCACCGCCTCGTATGTGCACCGCCTCCGCCTCCTGAACGCACACTCTCCCGGTCTCTCTACGCCCCACAGGTTGCCCCCCCCCCACCGCCGAGACCTCGGTACCCGTACCGAGCTACGGGATGCCCCCCCTTGGGGCGCCGGCCCCCGGTGACTCTTCACCGAGCGCTGGGGGGGAGTGTGGTACCTGGAGCGCGGGTACTCGAGGGGTTTTGTGCCTCTGCGAGCGCGGGGGAGTGTTTCCCCCCCTCGCGGGGGGGGGGGCGTGTGCGTCGGTGGGACCCGCGATGTTGGTGGGTCCGTGGGATCGACCCCCACAACAGTTTTTGGTTTTGTGTTCCCGTGCCGTCCTTTTTAATCTTGTTTTAAATTTTTTGTTACTTGTATTGTACGTGATTTCTTGTTTTCTTGTTGGAGTATTTACCCCGTTTTTTTGTGTTTTTAGTTGGGTTTTGCCTAGGTATTCTTTCACCTCGCAGGCCAGTGTGGCAAATAACTTTCATTTTTGACTTTTTAAAGTTTTTTTCTTCACTACTTGGCTGATTTGCTGTCCTCTTTCCCCCCAGTGCTTTCTGTGTTTTCATCTTGTTTTTTTGTTGTTCCTTTGTACATGTATAGGCTGCAGAGGGCAGAAATTTTTTGCCCATTCGGCCTTCCCGCCCAGGGGCGGGAAAAATATCAATAAACAAATACAAATGTCTCATGCCATCGATATGACCTCGCCGACCCGCACCTTTTTAAACCGCCATCTACAAGGCTGGTGTAGACTTGAGAAGAATGCACAACAGACCTACCAGTATATTAAACAACTGCGAAACATTTGATATAGTGCCTTAACCCTCCTCATGCTCAAAGATTTTGAGACTATTAGTTGTGTCTCAATAAAAACGGCTGACTTAGGAACATATTCATACAGCAATGCAGACATTCAATGCCAACTGGAGATCTATTGCATGGCCACTGTATTTATTTACAGGTATTGATTTTGAAGTGAAATGTACCATTTTACAGTTGGTCCATAGTATAAGAAAAATCATGAAATGTGATATCTGCAACAATGTAGTGTTGTCACGATGAGGCTCACTACATATCTCCATATATTACTCATAATTAATTAATTACACACCTTAAAGCACATGCGCCGTTCTCATCAACACGATTTGAAAAAAAGTCAGTGCACCTAGCGTGCAGCTTCGATATGACCTCGCCGCCCCGCACCTTTTGATTACTACCTGCACGCTCACAGGCACACAGCAGGGAGTCTTGCCTCACAGTCGGTCTGTTGTTCTTGTTCCAGGCGGACGTGTTTGGTCCGCGCTCTTCGCTCTGGTCTCATTGGGCCTCCTCAGTACACAGGGTTAGCTTCTGTTGCTGCTGTATGTGTTGTTTGTTTAATTCTTTGCTGTGTCCTCGTTCTCATTCATCATTCTGTTTCATGTTAGTCACTTCACGAGGTTGTTCTGTCCAGACTGGAAGGTTTAGTTCTCTTACTCTGCCCTGCTTGTCAGTGAAGCGCTCGTCATCTCAGTGTTGTGCTCCGTTTGTTCCGTCCGTGCAGCCTGTGGATTTGATGGTCAGAAAAAGCAAGGTTCTTCAGTGGGGGATTTGTTCATTGGAATCTAGGGCAGTATTTGTCTTAAGGCCTAGATACTTTTGGCATATTATCAATATCACACTGCATAACTACTTCCCCATTCCCCTCAATCACGTAGTTTCCTTAGGGACCTGCAAGACAAAATGGGCATGTTTATTTTTAGGTTAGAAAAGAATAAGTACTTTAATATTTTGACTGCCAAGGCCCAAGCCTGGTCTGTAAAAATATTTAGAATACATACCATTTTCGTCATCAGTGGTGTGACCTGTTCATTGGAATCTAGGACAGTATTTGTCTTAGTCCTAGATACTGTAGGCATATTATCAGTATCACACTGCATAACTACTTCCTCATTCTCCTTAATAACATAGTTTCCACCTTGTAGGCCTAGGCCTAGGTTTAGAATCTCATCTCTTAACTCAGCATCATCTTGGGGACCTGCAAGACAAAATAGGCATGTCAATTTTTAGATAAGAAAAGAACAGCTTAAATAATTGGACTGCCAAAGTCTAGTAGGCATATTAAATTATTTAGAGTATGTACCACATTCATCTTCAGTTGATACATTTTCATCTGAATCTTCTGACATGTACTCGGAACAAATAATCGAATTTAAAACGGCATAAATATCATGTTTTTCCATTGTAAACAAGATAATTTTATTATAAAGAAAAACAAAGGTGTTTTTCTTCTTTTTATGGCAATCTAATCTAGCCCATAGTATATGCAAACTAGAAAGCAGTGACTTACTTGGTTTGGCTTCTGGAAAGAATTCTAAAAGTTTCACAAGATAAGCAGACTTACGCCATCTATGAGCAAAATAATGAACTTGATGACTTACTTTGTTTGGCTTTTGATAAACATTATAGCGGCAAATTCAAATAGCATGTAAAGTGATTTGTTTTTTAAAGGCCCATATTGACTTGCTATTCATTCTGTCGGTCGTTGGCAACGTTTTCCTGATTATGTTTATGATTATGATATGGTAATTTGGCATTTTCTTTCTCTACATATGACAACTTTAGTATGTATACCTTTCACTGATTTGGCTGTCCACTAATATATCGACCGAGGCAATTCTTTCGATGACAATGATTTGTAACAAAACACATTTAAAGCTTATTTTCCATATTTTACATACATAAATACACAGTCAATTAAATATCTTGGAGGCGCAAATAATGTTTGCGTTAAAGCGCCCTAAAACTACTAATACTATTACCCCCCCCCCCCCCCCCCCCCCTCCCACAAAAAAATGCAGTTTTATTAAAGGTACTCTTCATTCAGCCAACTTTCATTGACTTCTAAGCCTTAACATTGTATTATTCAAACTTATGTGTGATGTACATGTACAGTCCTGTAGCCTCCTCCTCGACTGCCTTGATGCGGTTGGTTTCGCTGGAACCCGGGCGCTGGCGCCTGCTGTAAAAACCCGTCCGGCTGGCGGGGATTGAATATCGGTTGCATTTGGGGCAACGTCTGTTGGCCGGCATGTTCAAACGGCCTGCAGAGAGGTTCTTGCACTTGAAGGGAAACCTCAGTACGGGCCCGTTTTGCCTCCCTAACCACACGAAACTCATTCTTCTGACGTTGTTTAGCTTGTCAATCTAGTTCCTATTTAAAACGTCAGTCATTGTCTTCATCAATAATATACATGTTTTAATTTGTTCCCTTTTATTGAGCATAGATTAATCTCATTATTCTGAAACCAGGGGCTTCCTCTGTATAACGAACTCAAATTTGGTATTGACTTATCGATCTAAATTTGTTTTCAACATCAATAGATTGTTATCGGCATGCTTTGCTATTCTTGTATTTATCGGCAATTGATAACACATTGTTGTACGCACCTTTATATAACTCATTCTGTTACCTTGAGTTCAGTATGACAAATAAAGCTTGAGTGAAAATATTAAAACCTTGTTATTGTTGTACTGATTAACATGAAACATTGTAGCTACAAATCTCTTAGGTTGGTGGTTTTTGCCAAGAATTCTTGTCATATCTTCCATGACGAATCAAATTGTAACTAGGAATGACTTAAGGTCGAATAATCAGGAACCGGATCCTCCATCGAGAGACTATTATAGTCGTGTTGGCTATGACACTCCGGAGAGGAGTGCCAACGGCTGCTTCAGGGTCAGGTGCCCTCTTCAGCCTGCTTTGGGGTGATTTTTGGGCACGGCCGTGGAGCAGGCGGCAGGGAGGGGTACAGGAAGCAAGGAGGCGCTTATCGATCAAGTCACTCGTTGTGCTTCTAGTTTTGAGTTTGTTAGCGATAGTGAGCGTGCTTTAATTCGTTTAGCGTCTTGTGATGTTTTATATTTTTGTTTTGTTTTTATTATTTTTCATACGTTGGGTCTGATTTTAAATTATGGGGGTTTATTATTTACAGATTGTTTTAACATAACATGGTTGTATTTACATTTTTAGTTCGAAGTGGTATGGTGCCCGCGTCAATAGGAGGCGAGAAGCGTTCCCATTGGTGCGCTCTTCGACCCACTACTTGGATTGCCTGGTAAAAGTTGTGCTGTGTTGATTAGTGTGGAGGTAGGCGGCCGCGCTAATGGGAAGCGAGGAGTGCTCCCATTGGCGCGTTCCACTGACTACTGTTTGGTGTAGGCTTTGGAGTATCTACTACTATGGTTTTTGTGATTTGGTGTGTTTTGTGATTTTACAGAGTTTTGTCTACTGGGTTTTATTTAATACTGATTGTTGTTATTTACATTTATAGTATTGATTATTTTAGTGTTATATTTACAGTTATATTTACAATTTCTGGGCCTCCGGTCCCTTCCGGTTTGGCAGCTGGGATGACGACACCAGGGGGTGGGCGCCTCGATGCTTGAGGTGGCCCCTGGTGGGTCAGGTGCTCTTATTCCGGCGGGTGGTGGGGGCCCTGTAGTGATTTCTGTGGTTTTCGTCTGTGTCTGTGTTGGCTATGGCGTAGTTTTGTATTAGTGTTTGGAGAGTGGATTTTTCGATATTTTTGTTTCAGGTTAATATGATTTGTGAGGTTATCAGTGTTAGGTCTATCTGTCATTGTGTTGATGTATTTGTCGTTAAGTCTGTCAATGAAGTCATAATATGGCGGTTCTGGGCAGAGATTATGAACTGTTTTATTGGAGGTCCAGGGAGGGGTTGCGTTCGAAGGAGAGTACTTTGTTTCGGATTACTGTGGGGGTGTTTATATAGAGGGGATGGCCATATGACATGACTGGACGGATGAGTGATTTATATATGCACAGAAGGTTTTGTAGTTGCAACCTCTTGCGAGTTTGCAAACTACGCCTGCTCTGATGCGGGCTTTAGAGATCGACTTTTGTATATGGGGGATGAAAGTGAGGTTTGTATCTAGGATGAGGCCAAGCCATGTGGCTCGCAGTTTCGGGAAGATTTTTGTGGAGTTGAAAATGACGGGTGTTTGAAGGAGGGCCTTGGTCTTTTTCATGTCTTGATGGACGATGAGGATTTGAGTTTTTGCTGGGTTTGGTTTGATGCGCCATTGGTTACAGTAGGTATCGAATTATTCCAGTGCTCCCTCCATTTTAGCCGTGAGGTCCTTGGGGTGTAGGCCGAGGGCCGCCACCCAGCAGATGTAATCGTCCGCAAATTGCGCCGCTTGTGACACCCCGGCTTCTTGCTCAGTGGAGAAAGAGGCGTGGCCGTCTGTCTGGTCGTACTTCCGTAGTTGTACAGCTGTTAGGTGCCACGTAATTCCTAAAAACTGGTTACCAACTAGTACTAGTATCAACAGTTGAATGACGAAGAACTAATAATGATACTAGAACACAAGATGTAAAGATCGGAAAGATTTATTGTCGGACCAGTGCCGACGTTCCGTTGGATGCATAACCACAAATAATAATAACATAAACAACAATAATACCCAGCAGAGTACACAATTAGCATAACATAATACAAGGTCTGCCTCTCTAATGAGACTAAGGTTCGGCCACCACTGCACTTACCGGAAAATAAGCGTGGGGGTCAGGTTCTAGCCTGACGCGGCTAAGTGCAAGTGGTCTCCGACACCTTCAGCCCTCTTGACCAAATTAACAACATTTATGTCACAGAGTAGAAATATCACAGTGAAATATAGGTAGGCCTAGAAAGGCTTAGGCCTAGACAACCTGGGTCCTCAGGTTAAAAACATAGACTATACCTGGGTTACACGTACCCACATAAGATTGTCCGAGTAAAAATAATAATACAATTCTATTACAAGTTACACAAAATCCAATAATGGGATAAGCGACAAATGCCTTGTAGGGGTAGGTACGCATGTCACACTATAAAAGACCGGCTACAAAACATGACAAAGGTAATTATGTTTGCTAGGCCTGTGACGTACCATTAAATCAATAGGCCATATGGACCAACGTAAAATTTCCGTTACTTCAATAAAACTAATAATCGATAAGCGACAAATACCTCGTAGGCTAGGTACGCATGTCACACTATAAGAGACCGGCTACAAACATGGACAAAGGTTAATTATGTTTGCTAGGCCTGTGACGTACCATTAAATCAATAGGCCATATGGGCTCTCAGGAATATAGGCCTACTGAAGGTAGGCACAAAAAAATATGGTTCAAGCGTTCTTCTAATAGTCAAGTCCTGGACTACTAGGAAAAAAAATGCCGGGTGGGACTATATATAAAGCCAAAGCCTTAATCAAAAAGTCCCAAACGTAAGACTAGCCGACTTAGAAATAGGCTGGCCTACTCTCAAGCTACTAGTAAATCTGAAAACCTGGCTTTATAATCTAGTTTATCAAATTCTAGTTTGGGCCTAAAGGGGTTCTTTCAGAAAACTAGTTCATGGGCCAACTGTAGGGCCTAGGCCTAGTGGGGACTGTAGCAAAAGTTCAACAAGGGAAACGTCAAAGCTGGTGATGTGGGCTAAAACACCCAGGGACCAAATACCATGAGTAGGTGTGAAATCCACAGCTTCCATCCTTCGAACCCAGGAACATGTCACGAAATCGTGATTCTCTTCTCGTACCCTAGCAGGCGTTAGAAGACTAGAATCTTGGGCAAAGTCGCCGTGCGTCTTCCCCTGAGATATCCAACATGGTCCGGAACAAAGGTGAATCCTACTTCCGTGTAAGTTCTGGTCCGTACTACGACCCCAACAGGGGACTAGACGTGCAAAACTCCCACATCACCACACGAGGCGTCGAACCAAAGCCTTTCTCGTAGAAAGACGACTGTATTCGATGAGAATCTGGCTTGAAAAGACTTCACTTCAAAACCGGAACAGCTGACGCCCCTTTGACGTCCCACCGCCGTTGCCGGGCTCACCGCCTACCATCCGCGTCGCGAGACAGGTTGTGCCAACCAACACTTTCCCGCGGAATAGGAGCCAATTCAAATGGGTGTACAGAGCAAATAGTCAGATCGGAGCGGTATGCTGTGAGTAGTTCTGGCAAACTACGCGCAACAGTATTAGTGATATCTAGAACCTTAATAGATGCCAGTCTATTAATTTTCTAGGTGTCACACGCTCCCGTGGTGTACGCCAGTGCTCTGAGTATGGTAGGGGTGGGAGAAGGGATGTCATAGGTGAAGAGAATGTAGAGTAGGGGGCTCATCACGCTGCCCTGTGGGACCCCTGCACGCATTGTGAAGGGGGTGAGAGGCTTGCCCCTACTTTGATATACGATTGTCTGTAAGTCAGAAAACTAGTTATGAGGCGGATGAGAGGATTCGGGAATCTGTGGTGCTGGTGTAATTTAAATAGTAGGCCCCTGTGCCAAACTTTGTCGAATGCTTTTTGGATGTCTAGCATGGCGACGAGGGTAGTGCGGTTGGTATTCATATTGTCTTCCAGGTCAGTTACCACTCGTAGGATGATGTCATTTATGTTGTGTTTCAGGCAGAAGCCTGCCTGAGAGTCTGGTAAGATGTTATTTTCGGAGGAGTATTTGTGTATTCTCTTGACTAATATCCTTTCGAAGATTTTGGACAGAGTTGGCGTAAGGCATATGGGGCGATAGCTGTCTGGTTGTGAGTGGTCCTTGCCTGGTTTCGGTAGCATTATTGTATGTGCTATTTTCAGGGGGGCCGGGTAGTGACCAACGCTGAGAGCTGCCGTGTATAGTGTGCATAGGATGTTTGTCAACACTCTCGAAGATCTCTTCAGTAGGCCGTACGTTATCCCGTCTGGGCCCGGGGCTGAGTTCGAGAGACTTGTACCGGTATCTCTACTGGTTGATGCTATGGGTTCTGTGTAAGCTAACTGTAGGTCTAGGTCTACTAATCCTACTGGTGTTGTTGTCAATTCAGGCTGAGCATGATTTAATATAGAAGGTACAGCTGACTCGAAATAGCGAACACCAGTGCTCAGATGCACCCACCTTGTGTGTCTAGGCTAGGAATAAGGGAAGGGGTCAAAGAGTTGGGGGTGGTTCGAACAAGGAACAAGAAGTTAGGTTATTATTACAATTACTCGGTTTTGAATGCAAAGTAGTGTATTAAATGTAATGATGGAATCCAAAAAAACAATTGACTAATGCTGTACACTAGTGCTTTAGTGAAGAGTAAAAATCATCAATAAGTAACCTCCCCCTTGCTCTTAATCTTGACCTGCATTTTCAATTACTTCATGGTATATCCGTGCTCCCATACCAGCCAGGAATATATCCAGTGCGACTGTTCCCCTCGCGAACCTCTGACGGAGTGACGTGATGTGTGCCTTGAGTCGGACGTATTAGATTCTTGGTGGGGGTGGTGGCACCCCTTCTTCGACCATCTACCGATGCATTACTTTAATGCATGTATGTACTGGTGCATGCGCGTGCTATTCTTCTTTCCCGTCACTGCATTGAGGCGAGCATGCCAGGACTCGCAGTTATTTGTTGTCCTGGGCCCCCAGATTTCTGCGTGGTTCCACATGGCTCTGAGAAATAATATGCATGTACATAAAGTAATGTGAACTTGTTTCGTTTTCAATCGAGTTTTAAAATAAAGACTTGTGCTAGAGTGTGTCGGCTTATACATGAATAATACATAAAAATACTAACAATGACTAGTAGTACTTCAAGCAGCTTTTTTACGGGAAATGTTTGACAAAATTTTCGTCGATTTGCACCGCGTGCATAGGTTGGTAGGTACATAATGACAGTATAATCCATTGATGAGTCAATATCTGCAACAATATAGTATCGTCACGATGAACCTCACTGCACATTTAGAACAAACTCGCAACCAATGTTTTACACACTTTAAATCCCACAGGCTACTGTCATTGAACGTGATCTGCATCCCCCACCATATGCACTTCACGTGTAACTCGATATGACCTTGCCTCCCCGCACCTTTGACTGCCATATACACAGGCTACGGTACACGGTCTGTTGTTCTTGTCGCAGGCGGACGTGTTTTGTCTCCGCTCTTCGTTCTGTTCTTGTTCGGCCTCCACGGTACATGTTATTGGCTTCTGTTTTTGCTAAATGTGTTCAGTTTCATGTTTATTATTATTATTATTTTATTTTAGAAATTGTACAGATAATCGAATATTAAGATGTACAACCTCATAGAAAGTTAGAAAAGGGCCATGAGGCCCCAGTCACAAAGTGTCTAACTTACTATGCTTAGTTATACGTCTTAAAACCACACTATAAAATACAATAGAAATAAATTAACAAATAATACAAAATTAGATAGTAAAAGGTGAACAAATGACATAAACAATAGCTAGTAAAGGTGTGAACAATGATGGTATGTTACAAAATATATAAAATGAGATAGTGAAAGGGGTGAATAAATGATGGTGAAACAATTGACAGTCAAGGGTGTACAAATAATGGTGAACAATAATTTGATTACTTCCAGCATGTCATTACTTGCTTGATGCGTTCTCATTAAGAAATTTTGAAATGGTTCCTAATATCAATATTGAAATGTCTAGAAGTCTTCACGTCAGCCGGTAGAGTGTTCCATAACGATGCAGAACGATAGTAGAATCCGTTTTGATATGATGAAGTTCGTGCACGAGGAGGGATGATCAAAGTTCCTGGTTATGTCTACGAGGTTTATTGTCTAGAGTGATACAATGAAATGGATTCAAATCTGCAGAACCAGTGATTTGTTGTCGAAGGAACTTCACATCAGCTTCTTTGCAGACATTTTCATTGGAAGGGAGGTCGCAAGCATGTAGCCTCTGCGTCGCACTGTCTGAATAAAAACTTGATTTGTGTAAAATAGCCTTCGTGGCACGGTTTTGAATTGCCTCAAGCTTTGTAAAGTTAGCTCTAGTAGTCGGATACCAAGCAGGGATACCATAAGTGATGAGGCCGAATCAGAGTTAGATATGCAGTCCGAATTGTACGAGGCTTCGAGCCGTTTAAGTTTCTTGTTACAAATCCAAGTAATTTTGAGGCACGATTTCTTACTTATTCAGTGTGCAAATTCCACTTTAGATCATTTGTTAATGTAATTCCAAGCAATTTAATTGAATCACATTTTGGGATAATTTTGCCTTGAAGTGAGTAGACACTTTTGAAATAAATTTTTGATCTAGTTAATGTAAAGTATTGAGATTTTAGAGAGTTTAAGGACATTTTGTTTATTGTGGACCAGGTATGTATGCTGTTGAGATCGTTTTGCAAAATTTCAAAATCAAGAATTGATCTAATGGGAGCATAAACGGTTGAATCATCAGCAAACTGTAGTAAGGTTGAAGAAACACATTGAGGTAGATCAAGCATGTAAATATCAAAAAGCAGGGGGCCAATTACTGAACCTCGGGGAACTCCAGATGTCACTTTAACGGAAGGAGAAGAAGAACCACTAAATATGACACACTGAGTCCGATCAGTCAGGAAAGATTTAATCCACTGGTAGAGATTACCTCTAATTTTGTAGCCATGCAATTTTAAGAGAAGTCTTTCGTGAGGAACCTGATCAAATGCCTTTTGCCAGTCAAGTGCTATACAATCAACTTGTTTTACATCTTTGTCCTCAAGTGCGTGAAGCCAGTCGTCATTAGCTCGAGTCAGCATTGTAACGCATGATCGCCGAGGTAGAAAGCCATGTTGATTATCGTTTATTAGATCATTGTTTTGCAGATGTTCTAGAATGCGGCGTGACACGAGCTTCTCCATTAATTTGGACGCTATCGAGGTGAGCGATATTGGGCGGTAATTACCAACGTCTCTTGGGTCACCCTTTTTAAAAACTGGAACGACGTTTGCTTTTTTCAGTCATCGGGGAACAGCGCCAGTGGATATCGATAAGTTAAAAATTGAACATAATGACGGTGAAATAGCTAACGCACACTCTTTTAGAATTCTTCCGGGAAGATCGTCAGGACCTGTGGCAGTATTAGGTCGCATATGGCTGAGGAGAGTCAAAACTTCGTTTACAGAAAAACAGATTTGAGAGCGGAAACGGAATGTCTGCAATATTGGGATGGAAAGGGTTGCTGGAACTGTCAGCTTTTGTGAAATCTTTGAGAAAGATTGATTGAATGCGCAAGCAATGTCCTTAGAATCTTTAAGTTCCTGTCCATTTGCTGAGAAAATTCTTTGGAGCCGTACTGCCCTTACGCGTGTGAATGTATTTCCACAAGCGTTTGTTGTCATTTCCAATATTCACAGGTATTCACTATGCACCTTCCGCACCACAGTTTTAACACGATTACGAATAACTTTGTACTCTTCCCAGCGAGCATCCGTCGGCGATTTCTTCCACTTTTTGTAAACTTTATCTCTCGCATGTATAAGAATGACTATCTCATTAGTTATCCATGGGGACCGTCTTTTATGTTTAATTGTCACTTTTGGAATACACTCGTTCACACACTGCCAAAATTCAGATTTCCATTGCATCCAAGCATCATTAATGTTCATATCTAAAAATATTACAGGAAGTCGGAGGGAAAGATATCTAGAAAGGTTCTCCCAGTTTGCCCTGCTGTAGCAAAATACTTCCGAGTTTATGAATTTGTGCACGGTAAACAAACCGTTGTAACGAGGCTTAAAGTGTGGCTTTATACCTATCAGTACACCTCCTCCAGAACTAGCCAATCTATCCTTTCTGAACACAACATATGAGTCTGGTATTGCTTCTTTGTCTTGAACATATGGGTTCAGCCAAGTTTCACACACGCAAACCACATCTGCGTCATGAGCAAATAACCAAGCACTTATATCGGGGTTTCTCTTTGCGTTTTTTAGACTCCTCGCATTAAACGAAAGAATAAAAATGCAAGAAGAAGGCCTATTAGACTTGCTTGATAGCTTTAAGAGGATGTGTGTTCGGTCCAGACCGAACGGTTCTGTTCACTGCATACCCTGTCTTGCTAGTCGGTAACGCGTTCGTTATCTCAGTGTTGTGTTTTATCGGATAATTCCACAACAAGTGATAATGCTATTAATTTCTTCCAAATTCCAACTCGAAGCCCGTGACTAGGGAAGTTCTTCTCCCTGAAACTAATGGCGAGCTCTGGGTCGTCGTCGGGGAACTTTCCCCTTCCCTTTGACTACCTCCCCGACGGCGACGACAATGACAACACGGACGGATGATGACATAGACGGAGACGACTACGACGTGGGGGAACCCCTGCCCTCTCCATACGCTTGTGGCTGGTTCTGACCAGCACAGGCCTGTCCACCCCTTGTCCCCCCGCGTCATCCCTTACGTCTCTCCCTTCGTCTCGATTAGCCAAGTTGCATAAATATGAGACGTTAAGCAATATCCAATCAATCCATTAAAGCGACAGTCGTGTTTACTTTTCGCTATTCCACGTTCACATTTCCTGCACTTCTTACATCGCGTTTCAAAGTCCAGCACCTTGCTTGTTTGGTAACCTATTATAGCGCCATGCCATGCCATAGCGAGGTTGTTTTTACGAAAACTCGCTCTTACTTCCCGACGGCGACGACAAAGGCAACACTAACGGATGATGACACAGACGAAGACAACCACAACGTGGAGGAACCCCTGCCCTCCATATGCTTGTGGCTGGTTTGACCATCTCAGGCCTGTCCATCCCTTGTCCCCCCGCGTCTCCCCTTACGTCCCTCCCTTCGTCTCGATTAGCCAAGTTGCATAAATATGAGACGTAAAGCAATATCCAATTAATCAACTAGTTGATTTTCGTGAAGGCACCGTTCATTTGTGCACCTTAAACAAAAGAAACACATCCGGCTTATGTGCACGGTAAACAAACCGCTGAATATTCCAGATACTGCCATTGCCGGTACAAGATTAACTTCTCCTTCTTTGGTTTCCCCGGTACAGAAGTATCCACGTTCAAGGCTCTTAGTGTGTTGCCCGAAACGTGGTATGGTCCATTATCAATGTCCATCCTCAGCTGCCGATTTTTATGTTGTAGGGACACAGGCTGCATTTTGCGGAACTGGATTGCCTTAGCTACGGCCATGCGTAAGCGAAAACAGTTTGATTTTATTGCTTGTCGTTGCACAACAGGATAACCAGACTTGGTGTTGTTTGCCAGTTCTGTAACCCTGTTGGAGAAGTTTCTCAATAGGTGGTTGCGGCATTCCATCTTCTCCACAAGTATGCTAGGTCCATAGGGAATGATGACCGTGAGTCACTGGTGCACTACTATCACCATCTCCTAAAATAACATTGCAATGTTAATTAATTATTTAATATTATCTTGTCTTTAGAAACCTATTGCGAGAAGTTAGGAGCTACTTTATACTTTATGAGTTACCTACCAATTGACTTATTATAGATCAAACCATGCATTGCCACACTGGTTTTGAAGCATTCTGCAACTATGTCTGCTTCCATACTGGTTGCGCTTTTTGTCCAGTTTGGGTAGCATACATGTACATGGAATATCTTTTTATTTTTTTGTTATTAAAATAGGCAAATTTTCTCGAACTATCATAATTATTATCGCCTGTGTAATGGGAGATGTGTTTGGTGCCCCCATCTCTAAACATGTCCATGTTCTTGATTGATTCAATCAATGTAGTTTGATTAGATTTTGGGCGAATAGTAGGACCAGGTTCAGTTGGGCTCACTGTTGGTGTGTTTGGAGTTGTACTTGTAGGCATTGATGCTGGAGGTGGTGGTGTCATCTGGAAATATCTGCTCCGGTCGTGAAAATACAATCACTTTTTTACACAAGAAAGCCTTCAGAGAGAAAGTATAAGCAAAGATAATCAATCATGGGTAGTAGACCCTAGGTCTAAAGCATTGAACTGTTATGCTACCTTTCATAGGCCTACATTTTGTGAATTTTATTATCTAGCATTTGCTTCAAGGCCTCCCTAGGGTCTAGGTAAATAGGCTACACATATGCCACAGGCATAGCCTAGGCACTGGCTTAATGTAACTTTTTCATTTAGTTTATTTGTAATATATTTTTTATCTTGTGACACGATGTGTGCAGGCTAACCTAGCACTGACAGCACTCAACCTAAGTAGACCTATCTAGTGCACCTGTCTTGACAGTATCTATGCCCATCGTGCATAAAGTAAGGTTATGCAGGATATTATAATTATGTTCCAGGCCTTACTGATTGCTTGAAGGGAGTAAGAGAATCGTCTCGATTAGCCTAGTTGCATAAATATGAGACGTTAAGCAATATCCAATCAAATCAGTAAGAGAATGTACTTGTTAGGGGGAAGGGTCTAGGCACTATTTGTGACACATATAATTTGTTTGTTGCCTTAGGTGGCTATTTGTTGCCTTCGTTTGCAAAGCAGTTTTTATAACTAGGGCTAGCCTACATAGAATAAACCAATGTAAATAAATAAATAAATTGGATTTAGAGTCTACCCACTCAGTTATATAACTGATTTTCAGTGGGGGACATAGATAGATAGATATTTTTATTCACTAAGACTAGTACAGTGTACAAGTATAACTCTTTGCAGAGAAAGTGAATAGTCTATAATTAATAATAATAATAATAATAATAAAAGTGATAATAATATTAATAATGATAAACACAGTGTTTATGTTAAAAGAGTAGATGCAAAACAATAGCATGCGCTACTATAGATTAAGAACTCATATATAATAAAGAAAAGTTGGATATAAAGCAATTTTTGATGTGATATTGTGATGAGAATTGCTGATGGCACAGAATACAGCAATGATGTACAGTTGAATGTGTCTAGTATATATTGATATTTATATATATATGATGATTGATTGATTGATTAGTGTTTATGGTAAAGTAGAGTAGATGCAAAATATGCCCTACTAGATTAAGAATTCATATAGAATAAAGAAATCAAATAATAAATACAAATAATACAATTACAATAATAATAAAAATACAGTAATACAAATAAGACAGTAAATCAAAGTGACTGAGCCTACCCTGTAGGCCCCGACGCAATCGACGAGTGAGCGATAACCAACCAAAGATCGATATTTTTAATAGGAAATATAGCAATCAGTGGTATGGACAGTGCGAACACCCGCGAATCAACGCCAGAATCAACAAGGCCGATTCAGAACAACTCTGAATTTATTATGTGCTTCGTTGCAAGGACGGCTCCAAAGTCACCGTTTACAAACTTCTTAGACACGAACTGATGGACTTAAGTCCAAATCAGAAGTTAAAAAACTTCTGACTTTGACGGGAATCGAACCCTGGACCTTCTGCATTGGAAGCAGATACGCTAACAACAAGACCAACGAGCCACACAAATGTTGGCCACTTCAAGCAAGCCTAGGCCCTAGGCCTTTATGTATAGCCCTAGGCTTATGCCTAAGTTTGTATTAGTAAAATATTGATCAACGTTTACAACATTTAAGCAATCACCTATTTATCTTATCAAAAACAACTAAACCGAACCAATGTGATTGTAAAGTTAGTCCTTGAACACTTGTGAAAGGATTGACTTGAGAAGTTTACACACTGACAGTCTGACACAGACAGTGACAGACTGACAGCAAGTAGGCCGAGCAACAGTGAAGCAAATTGTGCAGAACAGGGCAGGCCAGCCAACCTCAAACTCAAGTCAAACTACTATATCTCTCGCATCAGATGGATCCGCGTTGTGTGTGCAGGTAGAGAACTGCGGCGTAACCTTTCTCTGAGGCATCACAGATAGTTTTGTTCTCGATTTTAGCTGTATTTTCCAAGGCGCAACTCAAGGGGACGGACATATCGGAAATTGTAATCGAAATATTTTTTCCGCATGACTTTACTACGTAAGGGGTCGCGTTTTTCACAACTCGAAGTCCATGGCCCTAATCTAAGGTTTTCGTGAAATACCTCTCGTAGCCAGGCTTTCGTCCAGATGAGTCACAAATCTTCATGCAAGATCATCTTTAAGCATTGCCAGTGTTGTTTTCATTATGGCTTTCATTTTGTCATGTATTATTTTAATCAAATAAAACAGAGCAAGGTTACATACTAACGATTTGTCTTGAGAAGTAGTTTGTATCTGTGGGTCGGTATTGGTACCTTGATCTACAATTTCTGACTAGTCTTGTATGCTAGCACTGTCTTCCATGGTTATTGCAATGTCAGTTTGTATTTTACGGCTCCCATTCCGTGGAACTAAAATGCGTTATGGGTGCTGTTTTGAAAGGTGATTTGAAAACGAATTAAGTAATGTATACTTTTTGTTGCAGTGTTCATGAGGGAACTCTATTGCCATTGTTCCATCAAAGTGGATTTTAATGTGCTATTGCAGTTCTGTATATGAATACAAAGACTTGATGCAGTATTGACAGTTAAGGGTAATGGGCGCCATGCCACACTGGTTGGCTGGTTTTCCTTTGCTGGAAAGAAAAGTGTGGTTATAATTGCGGGCTGATCTTCTAATTCATATTATGGTTTATTAGGGGGATTGCGGGGAGCTATTTTGTCTCTACCGAACAAGGCCTTGTGGAAGTAAAGCTTCGCGCCAGTCGCCCTACAGGAAATGAATATTTGTTCCAGATGCCCTATGTGTTCTTTGAATGTCCTTGACGACACCAACAGGTCATCGACGTAGGGTTTGGTGAACTCTCTCACCTCCTCGCTTAGTACCAAGCCCATTGCTCTTGTAAATCTGCCCACAGAGGTGCTAAGCCCGAATGGCAATACTCTAAACTGGTAGGTCCTCTGGTTGTGTTTAAAGGCGGTGTATTGACGGCTCTCTGGTGTCAGCTGGAACTGCCAATAGCTACTCGTCATATCTGGGGATGAAAGGTACTGGACGTCCTGGAAGTGCTGGAGTATCTCCTCCGGAACATAAGGACACTCTCGGCCGGGTACGAGGTTCGCCAGCATTGACGCGTGTCAAGGCATTGTCGGACAGTTTTATCTTTCTTGACAACTACGTCTAGTGGGTTGATGTATGGGCTCGATGCCTTCTCGATAACTCCCCACGACATCATCTTACTCAGCTGCTCTTCTACTGCAGCTCTATAGGCGTAAGGTACCGGGTACGTCTTTTCGAAGAAGTTAGACTCTGACTTAACATTAATCTTGTGCTCGTAGAAGTTGATAATTCCACGTAGTGACCGGTTTGCCCATTAAGGGGGCTCTCATGCACATTTCCCTTCCTCCTTCTTTCATTAATCAAAAATCCATTCTCTTCTTTCAATCTTTTCAATTTTATTCTTATCATCAGGGGCTGGCCCCCTTAGTGATCCCAAACGCTCTCCGCCGTGTTTGCCGTGCGGAGCGACCCGTGTTGGTGGAAATGGGGATCCTGGCTGCTGAGTGAAGTGCAACCGGGCGGGTTGTATGGACCAACACGCAGCTTTGGCCCCTGCTTTATCTAACGGGTGGTACAGGTTTTAGCCCGACCTGTATCATCGGCAAGTGTCGACATTTTTTTGCACACATTGGGTTAGCTAATTGCTATATCAATTGCGTAATCCCTGGCGCCGTTTTCGACGTCCATTTGAGGCTCCATGGAGGGTTTGGGGGGCGCAGTAGATGAAGAAAACTAACTTCTATGGCTAATAAAAATTTATCTAAAGGAATTAACTCTTAAAAAACGCAAAAAAGCATCATCAGATGAGGAAGTGGGAGGTGGAAGACAACCTAGTATGTTTGTCACTCCCCTGTACCTTGTTGTCAAAACCAAACAGGGAGATCATTTTCTAAAGTGAATCCCTTGTTTATTGAAAAGACTCTAGAAGACATGTTGGGGGCTTTGCCCTCTGTAAAAAAATTGCGTGATGGTCCTTGTTGATCCATTGCGCAACCGAGAAACAATTAAAAATATTACTGGAAGTGAAACACTCTGCTCTCTGCCAGTTTCAGTTGATGGACATCACTCTCTTAACGTATGTAAGTGAGTGGTATCGTGTTTTGACTTATTGAATTGTTCGGAACGGAAATAAAGGAATACCCCGCCAATCACAAAGTTGTTAAAATTTACCAGGATTCAGAGTAGGAAAAACGGATCACTTGCTCCGACTCCTGCACTGATATATCCCTTTGCCCTACCTCAGCTACCTACCGATGTCAAAATTTCTTTTTTACCGTCTAAAAGTCCGTCCATATATAACCAAACCCACTCCGTTGTTTCAAGTGTCAACGCCTCGGCCACACCACAGGCCAGATGCCATCAGAAGAGATTTGTCCAAATTTAGTTTGCCGGCTCACTCCCCTCCTTGTCAGGGGAAGCCGTGCTGTGTAAATTGGGAAGGGCCCACATTCTGCTCGATTACGCACATGCCCAAATGTGGTTAAAAGAACAAGCAATCCTGGAATTATCAATCACGGAAAAAATTTCCCTCTTGAGGCTCGACGGCGCATTGGTTCGGCACAGCCAGTAAACCCCTTCCGTTTCATTTGCTTCGGTAGTTTCAGAGTTCGTCCTCCAGCGTAGAGAGGCAGAACTTCTGGGACAAAACCACGCTTTGCAGGAGACGGTAACAACAGTTGTCTAAAACTGTGCAACAACAGGCGAAACAAATTGAAACCTTGACTTGTCAACTCGGTGAAGTCCTTGAATTCAAGAAATTCAATGCCGAATGTGATTCCTTATAACACTGCTCCCTTCAGAAAAGCAAAATGCTGTTACATCAACGCCGCAGAGCAAACCAGCACGATCTCCTTCAGTGGGGGGGTTGTTTTCTGCACGTAAGCAGAGCGCACCAGTAGCAAAATCTTCCAGCACTACTACTAGTGCATTAAAAAATATCAACAAAAACAGTGGATTGTTGATTCCACTGTTGTTCTTCAAC